>JAEBDU010000064.1:3888260-3959449 GCA_016802625.1 Heliconius numata
ACTTACTAGTAAAATTTAAAAATATACTTAATATTTTTAAAGAATATTTATTAGGTACAATATTATATTTAATAGAATATTTCTAATTAATTTGAGAAAAGTACATTTGTACTATTCTCATTTTCCTCTTTTAAAACAATACAGATGTAATAATATCAGTACAACTAAGACAATTGGGAATATATCAAATGATATCAAAAAAAATCAAAAAATACAATAGAAACCCAAAAACAACATAAAATGAACATTTAAATATCATAGAAATGAACGGAATAAAATTATGAAATTTATAACGTTCTTTTTTTGTTAAATTTAAGGTCCAATGTTTCCCAAAAAATGGTATGTAACTATTTTTGATAGGATTGCTGCGTATGTTTAATATAGATATTTTAATAGTACCATTGCCTTTGGCATGCCCTATTTTATTATTCAGACTTAAAAAAAATATTTAATAACATTCGCGTAATTGCAATATTTCTTACGCCGTATCCCGCAAATTGCAAGATAGGCAGTGGGAATTTCTCCATTACGACACTTCCATTCCCCATTTACTAACAAATTCTTGAGGCGACGAAGTATTCGTCCACCCTTTGCCTCGTTACCAGACCGAGGAAAAGAAAATATTAAATATTTTATTGCCCCAACTCGGAACCGAACCCACAAACGTCGCATTTTCACCCCTACGTTGGCACGCTTGCACACCTGCGCCAAGACGGCCTCGTAATAAAATGAACATTATATTTAAAACATACATTATTTTGCTTCCCAGGGCTCATAACATAAGATAATTTTAAATTTTTTGTAAGTATATAACATGGTCATTTAATTTTGTTTAACAATTGAATGATTTATAAAAACAAACGTATTTATGGTAGTAACTTTTCATTCGCTTTGCAATAATAAACCACTTTAAAAACCTGCGTTGCAAATTCGCACGACATATTGCTATATTTTGATATTGCTACTTTAGATATCATTTTAAATGGGGAGAAATATTTAATATAGTTGATGTAACAAGTGCTAGCCATAAAACTAAAATATTATTATTTTATCTTCACGCTGTTCCGCATATCGCTGGGAATTCACAGGGAACCTGGATACCTAGTGTTAAGACACTCCGTTACTATTAAGACCCTTCAGTTCCCCACTTTCCGCCAGATTCAGGAGGGACATTGCCGCGACGCCAGAGCGAAGAAATGAAAATAATAAATATTTAATTTCCTCAAGTGGGAATCGAACCCACGACCTTAATTTTAAAAAATACATATTCGTGTTATATGTTTCTCAGTTCTTCAATTATATAAAAAAATAACTAAAACTACCCTCAAACTTCAAAACAAATAACAAACAATAAACCACTAAAATATAAAAATATCGCAAACGCCATAATCTTCCACATACTTACACGGAACGGGCGTAACATATTTCTCAGGATCGCTTGCAATGAGACGCCGCCTCAACTCGTTCCTGCCCACACCGGGCGCTCCCACAAGCACTATGGGCCTCACGAAACCCGCTCTGGGGTACAATCTAGCCACTTCCTCATATGTAGGTATCATTTCTCTGTCGAAATCGTCGTTTTCCTTGATGTCGTATATGATCTTTTTTACTTTGGGCATAGATTTACATGGTAAGAGAGCGGTCGCGTTTGGTGTTGGCGAGCAAGGCGTTTTAGGTCCACAGTCTGAGTTCGCTTGAGTTGGGCTGCAGAGAGCTGGTTTACCTAGAAAGTAAAGAATATTTGTTTTCAATATTCAATATATTTACATACAGCTTAACGCTAATTGCCGCAAAGCAGACGGAAGAAGCCTAGTGTTGGGACAGAAGATGAAAATGAAAATAATTTAAATATAACTAATCATTTTGCCGATTGGAGATCGAGCCCAAAGCATCGTGTTATTTATACTTTTTAAGTGTTATTCCACACTTAGGAATATTTATCTTTTCTAATTTAAAACGTAGCCCGATGAGAACGTATGGCTTAATTGGTCAGAGCGCTTGGACGGTTTCTAAGAAGCGCGGGTTCAAATCCCACTACGTTCAAATTTGTTTAATATGTATTTTAAAAATGTATTATAAATGTGAAATAACAATTTAAACATATAAAAAATCATTTACCAAATTTGAATATATTAAATATGTACTTCAGCAATTATTAAATTAGTTATAGAAAAAACAACCTATTAATAATAATGATAAGTACCAAATATAAAATGTTACTCATATGAATAATCCATATGTTTAATAATAATAAAAAAAAACCCTAAAATATGTTTTACGACACACTTATAAATATTAATGCACGACGAGAGATACACTCGTCCGACAGCGACTGTAATCTATTTGGGTCAAATGGAAAAAGGCACGACGTCTTTTCCGGGTCTTTTACTTGCATAATCTTCAACGTAATGTTGGAAAATTGTTTATTTTTTTTATATTATAATTGTACAGTTTTTTAGAATATTAATAATATTAGTACATTTATATTCTATGGATATTAATTTGGTAAAACTTATTTTTCTAATAAGTAGTTTATAAGTATGACTGTATATGCGACAGTTTGTAGGTTCGCTTCCCACTCGAGGATATGAAATATTTAATATTATTAATTCTCCGTTCTGGGGAACGGAGTGTATTAACACTTAGGTAACCTACATCTGCCGGGTACGGGTATGTTTAAGATTACTTTCACAAATATAAGGAAAATATATTACTTTGAAATATTATTATTGGTAAACTTTTACCGTACCGTAAAAAAAGTACAATTTTATTGGTACATTTTTCTCATTGTCGTTTCTTATCACTGAGCAGCCGTACTCAAGACGAATATACCTACCGTCCATTGTTTGTGGATCAGCCTGACGTTCGTGAATGATACGACCCTCTTGTAGAGCCCTCGAAGGAATTAGCCCGGCCCTCATCACACGATCGCCCTCACGTCGCGCCTGCCACCTGAAATAACAAGTCACGGAACCGTTCAATATATACCCATATAAATATGGTCGTAGTATCTTTTTTGAACTTCTCATTATTTTAAAAATAACATTAAATCAGCTTCACGCTCTATGCTGCACACATCAGGGTAGGCAGAGGGAACTTAGCGTTAAGACCTTTCCCGTTCCCCACTTTCTGCCGAATTCTGGAGGCATTGCGTGTTGAGTGGCAGAACTCAACGCCGCGCTTTGTTTCGACACCAGAGCGATGAAATGGAAATATATACGTAAAGAAATATTTCACTTCCTCGAGTGGGGATCGAACCCACAACCGTCGCGTTACAGTCACTACGTGGTTGTACCTTCCTCGCGTATAGCATTGTGGGTTCCTTGTTTTACACTCAATTTTTAAGACATTGTGTGTCAAACGGCGGAATGCAATGTCATCGCGCTTTCTTTACCAGAAAGTAGAAATGAAAACAACAGGATGAATATCAAACCCACAGTCATCGTGTTTGCAGTCAGACTGCTCCACTGCACCACAGCTCATATTATATCAATATATGGCAATGATGTTATTTTATTACGTATATGTATGTGTAATGTATTTTTTTTAATTAAGTAGGTATATCTCGTGATAAATTATAATACACATTTTTATTACACACTTTCTACAGTTATTACGGGCAGCACGTCTTCAGGCTATTAAATGTGATGTTCCTTTAGTATATCATATTTAATTTACAAGTAATATATGATACGATATTTCTTTTTATTATATACTTAATATTTTATTAATGTAATAAGCTTAAAGCTTATTATTATAAGGAGGCCTGTCGCGGGGATAGGTTGTGGGTTCGATCTCCACTCGTGGAAATTCAACATTTAGTATGTACTTTCATTTCTTTGTCTCTGTTAACGAGGCAAAGCACGGGTTCAAAAAAATAAGACATTTTCCTATTGTCTAATACATAGATAGATAGAGATGAAGATAATAAAATCATGTTAGGAGGACCACAAGAAATAATTAATAGAAGTTATCACCACCATCACCACAACCGAGATGCGAAGTAATAGTGTCTTAATGTGGTTATAACAAACTCTATATCTATACTGTGTCCAATAAAGACTGTTGCTATACAGCCATCAGTGACACTGCCGCAAACATTGATTTGATTACAATTCTTAAAAGCTTTTGCTACTCGTAATTTCCCCTGAAAGCCTTGCCGTTCCATACTAATGTTATCACATGGACTAATATATAGAGGAAGATACTAATAAAATAGACGAACTCTTTCGAAATATGCAAGAAAGTAATATGTTACTTAGTTCTCTAACTGTAAAAATTTTTAAAAATATTCAAATTAAAGTATACTTCTTTTACCTAGCGGCAAGCTAAAGATTTCATATAGAGCATAATGCTAGAAACTAGGAACATCCCTTTCAACATCCTCAGGAAATGAAATCTGTATCGAATCACCTGTATTAGACTTTTATTTATTTTTTCCGTATACAAACGACCCAAATGGATATGGTCTTTGAACTGACACTAGAGCCTTTTTCAAGAAACATACTAGTCTGAATTTTAATAGTTATAAATTCTTATAAATAATCCAAATGTTAAAACTATTTTTGTATTTACTAGGATTTTTCATCCCCTATTTTTCATCCCCCAGTGTACTATACACTCTACACTGACGCAGTGCATGGAGTAAAAAAACTAAGCGAACCGAACAAAATGAGACCTAATTGAGGCGAGAGTAGCCTGGCTGGCTACTTATTTAGATTTCGTTTTAACACATACACGACATAGGTATGCTTTTAAAATATATTTTACGCTTTATATATTTTTTCTAAATGCTATTTATAAATCGCTGGAACTTAGTAAATTAAAAGTTTTCTTATATAAATTTGATTTACTTAAAACATAGACAGATAACACTTGTCGCGTAAAAACTCAATTGAAAGTTTACAAACCTACAAATCGGAGTATGATCGGATTTGCGAGGATCCGAATGTATTAAGTTTCAATGTCATCATTAAAATATTTAAAAATATAAAACTTCGCAATATTTTTTATTGTTATAAGCCATGATTACGTTACACATACTGGAGAACATTTCCTTACACAGATTTTAAGGAAACTTTTGACTAGCACACAGAGTAATCAGCTTCACGCTATGTCCCGCATAAAAAAGGGTAGGCAGAGGGAGCCTAGTGTTAAGACACTCCATGTCCCACTTGCCGCCAAATGTTTCGAGGTTGAATGACGGAACTCAACGCTGGGCGTTTGTCTTGGTGCCGGAGCAAAGAAATCAGAATATTAATAAATATTAATTAAATTTAATTAATAGACATGCAGAGTAAATTTTTTTAATAGTGAAGACAAGGCAAACGAGCGTACGGGTCACCTGAGGTAAGTGATTGTTGCCACCCCGTGTAACCCCAAAGGTAATTAAGTACTTCTTAGTTAGGATGTATCAGCAATATAGCAAATTATTTCATTAACTTCTCTCAACATTTTATGCTGTTTGATTTATTCAATATATTTCAATCTTACCTATATTATAAATGTGAAAGTTTATAAAGATGGATATTTGTTCCTCTTTCAGGCAAAAACTATAGAACAGATTTCGATGAAACTTTACAGTAATATATCTTATATAATAGAAAAAAAGGCTACAATTTATGTAAAAAAATTGTATAATTTGGCTATAATAATATAACGTTAAGTTTAAGCTGGCGGGAATATAATTGTATTGATGTTTTGTAGGTGAGGTATTTAAAGCCAAAACTCATTTGGCCTGTGTTTCGCCGACAGTGCTAAATAGAGCAGAAATATTTGCTATTCCTCATTCATATACTAACCATCGTACAAGTTCTATACAGCTTTGGACAGGCCCAGTTTTAGATGATAAAGCTTTTAGGCAAAATAAAGTTAAAAATATCGTAAATAAATTTTTAATATTATAATACATATTTTAATGGATAAAAGGTTTGTTTTCTGCTCTTTTATTTTTAGTATAAGGGCCACTAAAGTTACAACATTTTTACTAATATTCGAAAATAATTGTAAGTATAGGCCGTTGTGGCGCAGCGGCACAAGGGTGTGACTGTAATGCGACGGTTGTGGGTTCGATCCCCACTCGAGGAAGTGAAATATTTAATTACGTTTATAGATACCAGAACGAGGAAATGAAAATAGTAAATATTGCATTACCTCGTATGGGAATCGTATCCACAACCGGTCGCGTTTATAGTCTACGTACGTACTTTGTCACGACTGGCCTAGTTTTATATGTAGGGATATCATCTAAAAAAACGTGATTGAACGGAGAAAATCGCGTCTACCACAGCACATTAGACGATATCGACAGGCCGTACAAAGGGAATTTTATATTCAGTAAAAATAGAGCAAAATGTCACGTCAAGCTTGGCGAACATAAGGTTCACGTAATATGTGGTGAGTGCCAGAAAGATAAACAGAAAGTGTAATCCTTTAGACCTTCAAATAGTTGTTAGCTTTTTATATTATAGCTAATCTATTCGGCCAATATCTATATATTATTTTTGGAAAGTGAGTTGTATACTATCGAAATATATCTAACAGTATAATTTATTATTAGCAAATTAGCTATACTTATAATAAAATCCGAATATAACCGATCGGTCTGTACATGGAAGATGTATGAAAAAAATCGTTATCGGGGGAATTAACAACGTAATAGAACTCAAAATAATGATTTTTAATTTTTTTTTGTTCTTTTGCTTCACCGATTTTAATGTAGTTTGCACTATTATCTTCTGGAAAAATTCCCCTAATATTTAGTGTTGGTTTAATTTCAATCAGTTCATAATATAAAAAGATATAGCAATATTAGTTGAACAAAATTAGTACGATATATATTTAGTTTTGTGGAATTAGCCTAAACTATAGTTTTCAATGTATACCTAGATATTGTCTTTAAAATAATAATGTTATTAGAACACGAAAGTATTTCAAATAAGCAAATAAATAATTGTATAATTCAAGGGGGTGAAGCAGCGTGCGGGTTGCTAGTATTAACCTTATGAAAATCCGAAGTCTAATGAAATAATTATTACATTACTATTATACCCTAACTAAGAATTACCTACTTAATTCGCACATATATACATATTTCTTTAACCATCTGATATGAAGTGACCTTTCCTCGAAACAGGAAGGAAATGTAGCAAGGCGTACACTAGGCACTGCAGTTTGAAACTGATAGCGCATAGCAGTCGAGCTCAAAGACTAGTCGGCCGATAAGTTGAATTGCAATATACTATCATACGAGTACGTTTGATAATACACAGAATTATAAAGAGGAACATACGTGGGCTATGTAAGGTCACTTTAAGGAGTTAGATTCTTTATGTAAAAAAAAATATTATTTCTCTTTTATAGGTCTCTCTCTCGTTGGCTTAGAGAAAGAACAGTGGAATATGCTGAACCTATTTTGCGAAAGTTGACTCAACATCTCTCAAATTTTTAAACAAGAGTGAAATTGAAAAGATTTTGATATAAATTGGATACATTTACTGTACTAAAATAGAAATACTAACAAATAGGTAAATATTATAAATATAAATACCGTTACGATTCATAAAATATAGACTTACCAATAAGCATCGTCTTGAGATACGATATGTAGAATGTCCCCCTTCATAAAGTTGAGACCGGCCTCTTTGCACGGTATGTAAGGATCCTCCGAGGAATTATAATTGAAGAGAGCTCTCACTCTCACTTTGCTTTCTCTTGAACCGCCTTTCCCAAACGACGGCACCAATTTAAATGTTATGGTCCCTTCTGAACTTTGCTAAAAATAAATATTTATTAATTATTAATAAGTTTCGCTGGCGCCTTTCGTCGAGGCCGACTTGGCACAGGGGCACAAGGGTGCGACTGTAACGCGATGCTTGTGGGTTCAATCCATACTACATACTCGAGGTAACGAAATATTTACTTAAATGTATATTTCCGTTTCTTCGCTCTGGTATCAGGTCTGGTATGCGGCGTGGCATTTATTTATTTATTAATTATTAAGCTTCACGCTGTATCCCGCATATAGCAGTATAGGAACAGCGAACAGCAGAGGGAACTTAATGTTAATCCGTTCCCTACTTTCCACCGAAATGAAAATATTAATAAATAACAATCTATCTATCTAGATTTTCATCTTTCCAAATGGGCGGAATGTGGAGAATTCATTGAAAAACACATAATATGGATGTGAAATATGAAAAAACAACATAATCGAATGATTTTACAATTCACAAAACAATTTTGATAATTAATTAACTAATAAAGATAACATAGGCACCTGTCGACTGTGTTTTTTCCTTTTCAATTATTTAGACAGGAATAACAGAGTCTCTAAAGTACTAACTGTGTACGATACGGCAGCCAGCATATAACACTGACGTGATAAATATTTCAAAGCACGACCAAGAATACATTTATATGTGAAACTTTAATGTAAGCCAAGGCTTTATAGCAATATCAACGTTGAATTATATTAATTACAATTTAATTTAATAATTAATAACAAATTTTAACTAAGAAGCGATTTTTACAGGTTTAACGACAAGGTCGACAAGCGATAGGTTTAACTTTTGTAAAAAGTCCTGCACTGTATTAAACATCATGTCTTGGATAGTGTCTAGCTTTTTTTTAGCCCCTGTTAGCTTTGAACAGATATGTTCGTAAAAACGTTGTTTTTTTTTTATTTTCAGGTCATATTTTTTGTTAGTAAAATTTATGAGGCCCACCTCACTTTTCCACCACCACCAGAATTATCTAGGGTGGACACGGACCACCCGGACTATTCCTACGCCCATGTAGTTTAATACACTAACGTTAGTAATTCAAGGTTTAATGGACAGTAAGCCGGTAGAGTTGCGATTGCATTAAATACGAATAGAAACACATTATAATAATGGAGTATCGAGTTTCACATGTACAGATAATAAATTATTGATTCTCCACATCGGCTTAGTAACAAATGATGAATATGAATTTAATAAATACAATAATTAAATTAATTATATGTTGGACGCTAACGTGCCGCATTTGAAACGTGCCTTACCCAATGCCCACTGCATTAAAAAGTACATGTACAATACTATGAATAACTATTATTTTGATAGTTACCTAACTTAACTTCACGCTTTATCCCTAGCGGGGTAGTCAGAGAGAATGGACTCTACATAGCTCTTTCGCCTCGTCCACTATCATCAACCTCTTCCTACATGCCTTCCGGGGGATCCTCATGCTTTTTACGTGACCTTCCTCTAGTATCTTTGATACTGTGTTTTCGAAGGTCAACCGAGGTCTCCCCCTACCTTATTAGTTACAATATAAATATATTCAGATAAATGTTTTTAATTTCACGATGTATGCCGCACATAGCAGGGTAGACAGATGGGAAATGGGAACCTAGTGTTAGGACACTCCGTTCCCATTAAGACATTTTCGTTCTCCACTTTACTCTAAATCCAGGGGGCACTGTTGAGTGGCAGAACTACACGCGCTTGTGTCCCAGCGATATTATATACAAAAATAACAGGTAAGCTTTACTTACCTACTACTTTATTCTAATAGGTACGTGATAAAAAAAACTTACCAAAATAGATAAAACATCAGCAGGAGATTTATTTTCCACACTTATTCCATTGACCTCTATAACTTCGTCACCGGCGTGAATGAGACCGGATCTGTCAGCTGCACCACCGTGCATTACTCTGGCAATGACAATCTTCCCCGTCTCCTCGTCTGTTTTTATAGTGGCACCCTGAAACCCACTCAAGCTAAATTACTCATTGAAAAAAATAGTTGTGAAAAAAAGTGTTGAGTGGCGGACGTAAATAACTATGTTTATAACAAGATTAACAGAGGGAACCCAATGTTAAGATACTGCACCCCATTCTCTGCTCAAATTTTTCGCGTGTTGAGCGAAAATCAAGGCTAGAATTTTTCTTATTACCAAAGTGAGGAAATGGAAATAACTTGCTTCCCTCAGTGGAAATCAAACCCACAATCGTCGCGCTTATAGTCGGACGCTGTGCGTTACGACGACCTCTGTAACTTACGTTTACATTTGAATGTAATATTTACAGATATTTGCCAAAAAGTTTAAATGTCAACTTATAAGCAATAAGCTGAAAAATAATAATAAAAAAATAGAATTAAAAAAATACTTAACTAAAATACAGTACCATAACAAAATAATATTAAAACATAGAATTTTGCATTGCAATAAAATAAAGTATTAAAAAAATATTATTAAAAAAAAAGGTCAAATTTATGAAAAGAAATGAAGGGGGTAAAATATTGCAATACATATTACAAAAACATCTAGAGATAGCAGCTAATAAATAGAGTTTATAATTTGGATAAATAATAAAAGGATAACTGCATTGTATTCTAAACATCATTTTTTTATACATTTTATATATATTATTTAGGTATGAAATTAAATTAGTTTTTATTTCAGCTTCACTCTATAACCTGTATACGATGGGGTAGGCAGAGGGAACCTTGTATTAAGACATTCCATTTCCTATGCTCTGCTCATTCCCCCAAGTGGAAATAGGATACACAACCATCACATTTCTAGTCAGAGTACAGTACAGAGTAGATACTTAGATTACACTAAAAAATAATTTGTTTTTACAGAATACAATACAGAAAAAAAGTGTAATTTTATAAAATAGGGTATATAATATAAAACAGAAACAGAAAGAAAAATAAGCACATCATTTTTCAACTAGTATTCAGTATGTAGACTTACCACTATAGGCTCTGCACTCTGAGCTCCACCCTTTCAAAAAAAATATATTACTAAAACATACCCTTCATTATAGTAAATAAGCAATTTAAATAACATGTATATATAAATAAATAAAAATGTTAATTCTATTAAATTATTCATAGACATAAGCTAAGTTATTTAATATTACTTAAATACATAACAATGAAATACATATCTTCCTATTTATATTTAAATATATTTAATAATAGCTGCTATTTCTAAATGAAGATGTACTTTTTACTGTAGTTTTTGTTTGTAGATGTATTTATTAACACATACCAGTGGTTCATCACTTTTAACAAGTTGAACAATTTTAACAGTTTCTTCTTCGTCGTCAGCATCCAAAGGTACATCGGGTAAGTGAGGGTAATAGTCCTTTTGTGCTACTGCGTCGTGAGTGCACAATATTGCCTAGTTGTAGGAGACAATATGATAAATATCTTATACTTTCCTAACATTTTTGAAGAGTTATTACACACTTAGAAAAGAAGAATAATTTTTTTAGAAATATACAAAAAAGTGAAAGTAGCGAGGACATCGAGTAATGTTTTTTAAAATTTAATAAACAGCATTCTCTCTTGCCAAACAATAATTCCAAGTAATTCAAATCTAGATAGATTGCTTTAAAAGATGACCAGTTTTTTGAATTGCCCAAAAGATGGTTAATATTATAGCTAGTGATGGATAATACTATGAGTTGAAAATGACCACCGAAGCATACTTGTACACCTTTACATGTATCATATAGAAGTATTATACTCACCTGAAAATGAGGTTTTTGTAATAATTTCAATAATTCTTCAAATTCACTAGAGTTTGTCACAATCTCACTAAATTGTTGGAGCACTTCCAAAGTAACTTGCATAGCATTAGACAACAATGGATAAAATTTATCATCTTTGCATTGTGCTGCCACAATTTTATTATGTACTTGAACAAGGGCATGAAGCTGCTTAGACTGGAGAAGTTCACTCAAAAAAGCAACATCTTCTCCACCTGACTGCACTTCTTTTAAGGAGGTTAACAATCGCATCAGTGCTAAAATATATTAAAACATATAAATACTATCAAAATATTTCTTAATACATCAATCTGTATTTGGAGTATTTTATCGTACATTTAAAAAAATTAACTAAAACATATACAAACGTACCAGGGTCCCAACTCTGAGTTGAATGATCCATATTTGCATTACTTAATCAAGAGAAATAACAACAATAATATTTTTTTAAGATTATAAATTATAACGTTCCTATCATAATAGGGATTATTTACTAAAACAATTATATAATAAACTTTTCACGTCTAATTCAAATTTACTTTACTCTCCGTTTTCTGTATTACATAAAACTTTGCATTATGTTCAAAATACAAGATCGAGCATTACAATAAAACGAAATATAGGGCACCAAAAATTATTGTGCATTTTGGGAACAGATGAAAGATCTGACAGTAATAGAAGTAGATAAAACTGCGCTGACAGAAGGCCTATCCTAAAAATATAGATTATAAATACATAAAAACTGTTTGACAAGTTGGAACACGCCATCTATGGGGTTGTGAAGTAGGGATGCCCGATGTTTGAAAAACTAACATCGTCTAAAATAAAAGGGCATAATAAAACTCGAATAAATAAGACAATCTATTTTTTATTCTATTTTTACCTTAAATGAAATTTAGTCAGTAATCATTACATATACCATACACTTTCATTCTTTATCAATAAACGTAATTTAAAAAATATTTAAAATTAATAATAATTTAATAATTAATTTTAATTAATTTTTAAATTATGTCTTACCAATTTTATAATATCTTACTAATTTTTGCACAAATTCGTTACTGTATTCATATTTATTTTTAGCTATCATAATACAAATTTAAAAGTATCCTATTTTATTTGAAAACAAATTACTAACAAATCATATTATTTTAACGTTTTTTTTTTTATTTTAGTCATTACATCATTCAATTTCCTTAATGATGAAGTACGCCGGCGCAAATGTTACGAGAAAGAGAAAAAATATGGTATCGTCGTAAATGACTTAACAAATGTTTTCGTTTTAAATTTTTCAAAGGTAAGATAATAAATCTTCAATATTTTTCAATAATATCACCTTTAAACTATACCGCTTTTCATCGGATTTATTTTAAGCATATGTCTTCATGGTGAAAATTGGAATGTAGATAAATCATAAACACCGGCTGTGACAATGGCGCTAGTGACAATCGATCGGTAGTTGTATAGAGGAGATTTTTACGCGTTAACATAACAATTAATTATTAAACCTAATAAAATATAAATAATAATTAATTTAATACAAAAACAAATAATTTTTAAGTGGTAGTGTTTTTTTTTATTCATCAGTTGCACTTAAAATAATCTATTCATTTTTATGTCAAGAATTGCTGTACTAATTGGAATCCTTTTGGTATGTCACGAGCAATTTTATTGTTTGTTCTTATCATAATATAAGATATTTCTTTTTATTTTTTTTTCGTTGGCTTATGTACTGATTGACACACGTGTAGTGAGATTTGGTCGTGATAACTCGTAATTTTTTTACAAAATCGTTGTATATTAGTGTTTAAATAGTTAGTTATATGTAGTTTCAGTATAATAGTATCAATATTCCTTAATGAAATTACGAAAATGTCTAAAAAAACATGTTAGAAGTCATTATATTTGTCAGTCAATTCTGTGTATTAAACGAATAATGATGTAGTTCAAGCGGGCAATGCCGCGGGCGGGCCGCTAGTTAAAATAAATATTAATATTTACAATAAATAATTCAATATTAAATTAAGTATATGTGATATAAATTAAATAGGAAAGTTGAAGGTATTTTATTACTATGTTTTATAACACCATGATATAAATGATGGTAGTGCATGATGTCATAAATGTATTAACAGTAGACAATAGAAACATGTTTTGCATTTGAATGTATTGTGATGATTTAATATATAAATAATTAGTGATTCTCGTAAAATTCTATCTTGAGATTATGATTATCTATAGAATCACACCAATTACACAACTTTATAAAGAAATAGTAAAAAGAAAATAGTCTTGGTATTTTTTCAATGCTTTAAAGTATAATATACATAAACATAAACTTTAATAGAAAAAAACAAAGCTAGAAATTTTAGCTTTGTTTTTTGTTGTTAGTCAGAAGTTTTTTAAAAAAGTCTGAAGAGCCATATTTTAAAGGATTTCTCTTATAATATATTTAATATAAAATAAAATAGTGCATTAATGTCGTAACTAATATATGTACTTATTACAATACAATACCACAATATAGTTCATGCAACAAGACATAAAGAAAATAAGAAAAATGTAAATGATAAATAAAACATTTAACAAAAAATAAACTACATGAAAAAAAATAAACAGAATCTAAAAATACCAATCTAATAAAAGATTTAATGTGTCACCTGCCTTAGTAGCATTACATCATACATTTGCTATAATTTTTTAACTATTAATTTCTCAAACTACCCACATGCATCACAAAATATTCATATTTGTTTGCATTCAGGTGATATTATTAGGTTATTGTAAATTTATATTACATAGTAATTTATATAGTAATTTTGATATATATTTTTTGTACTTAATATTTTGTAATTTTCTCTGTAAGTGATTAATATGTAAATCTTTTGAGAAAATAAATGTCTCTATAATACCGTAGAAATTTGAGGATAATGTGGCACAGCAATTGATTGTAAACTTAATATTTGTAGGTTCTTTATATTATAAAGTGATATTCAATTCTCTGCTCTGATTTATCTCTCTTTGAATGTCTTAAATTTTGGTTGTCCTGTCTCCCTAGGAAGTTATAGGAATATTGTTTTCATTCATCCATTAATTTTTTGTAACACTTAAAATATTTTTTATTATTTTGTAACTAGGTTTAAGAAATGCTTAATGCCGGACCCGAGGGTTAAGCCGGTGTCGGCTAGTGACTCTGCAACATCAGATGAAGCTTCCCAATTGGAACTCTATCTCCAACGACAACTTGAAGAGGATGTAGCAAGGTATTTTAAACCATAAACTATAGATAAACTAACAATGCTATAGCACTTCTAACTAAAAAGTTACTAATCTTCTTACAGTCAATAATCAGTGGGAATAATTTAAGTCAGACAATAGAAATTAACAGTAAATAGGCTTACATTTAATTATATGTGAATTTCATATGGGCAAAAGTAATAGTAAAATAGATCTTTTTACTTACAGAATATTTGATGAATCTATATATTCGGATTTGGAAGTTGTGTGTGGAAAATTAAAAATACTAACACATACTTGTATACTAAAGGCACGTACAAATAAATTTTATAGGAAGCTTGATGCTATTTTGCATGTCAACATTGGAAGGGAAACATTTGATGAAATATATTCATTTGTAAGGTAAAACGATAAACTCATTCTGTATAATGAGCATGTATGTGTCACTATCATAATTAATAATTTAAATAGTTTGCATGATAAATATACTCTAGGGTAAGATTATTGACATATGGGCGTGCAGTTTGATGAATTAAATCAAAATTATTAATGAAAATAATTAATACAATTATAAAATTATAATAATAAAATTTTTAAAACATTTAACATTTTTTTTCCAGCGATGCATACACTGAATGCGACATAACAACACAAGAAAAAGAAATATTGATATTTCTTAAAAGTAATATATTTACAAACACCACTAACAATTTGTCAGAACACAAAAAAATAAAAGATGAAATAGAAGACATTGATGTATTTTTAACTCCAAATTGTCCCAGTCCTTATAAAGAGAAACCATTTCAAGAAATTTCGTGTCTTAGTCCAAGTACTGAATTAACCAAGGAGTATTATGCGCTAGTCCACATTGATGGTAATTTATTAGAACAAGAGCTCAATGAGCAAGATGCTTTATCAGATGCATTTCATACTATCATAAAGTCGCAAGATAGAGATTTAAGTAAGAATTTGCAACGAAATAAACCCACATCTTTATCTCTTATATCTAGTCATTCATCCAAACCAATTAAACATTCCAATAATTGTGATATTTATAAGAAATTACCATTAGAACAAGAGCCCTTAGTGAATGGCAAACAAATTGATAAAGGGGTAAAGTATAATGTATGCACCAAACCTTTTGAATTTTCTAAGAATCTAGATTCCAACAAAGTCATTGTAAATGAATGTTTAACCGAAAGAATATTAGATCCGGCGTACTCACCTGATAGCTTAATAACCGACGATCCTAGTTCTTCCTCAGATTACTTATCCGCCGCATACGCTTGCTCCCCAGCGTTAGGGTCCTCTGGCTGTTTGCCTCAATTAAATGCTGGCGAAAATAGCATTAAAATGGAAAATATTTTCACTTCTTCCGATTCAGGTTTGGAGAACACTGGTTTATTGGAAAGTATCAGTAGTCATAAAGATGTCACATTGGCAGATTTATCATTAACTGAGAGTACTCTGCACGATCTCACAATAGAAGATACGAACCATTCACAGGAATCCACATCCAGCCCAGAAACTGATCAAAACCAAGGTCAAAAGATTAAAATTCCTATTTGTCGAACTGGGACATCCTCCTTAAGTAACGCTTATCAAGATACCGATTTCACCGCCTATAAAGGGACTTCTAAATCTCAATCAAGGTCAGGCGACACTGTTTATGGAAAGTCTTCCAAAGAAGAAAAACAGCGACAAAACGAAGAAATTGTAATATTAGAATCTTCTTCAGTCTCTTCCGAAACCGGATCTTGGGAGTCAGTGTTTCCGCCTAGAATAAACGACAAGGAAATTTGTGACAAATTTATCCACAACGAACGTCAGTTCGTCAATCAATTTGATGCCATATTAGATAAAGATAAAACTCCTATCATGTCAGACTATCAAAGTTACGAAAAGTCTACAGCAAAGACCACGCCTTGTTTTATTGATGCAGCAAGTCTAGCCGACGAAGATCAGCTGTCTGTAAATATACAGGAACCATCTGATCAGGGCAATAAGGTTAAGGACAAAGTACCCGTTCCCAGCAAGCCAGTGCCATGTTCTACAGTGAACAGAGCCGATGTCAGCCCGGGTGACTGGTCCGAGAGTAACGACAATGATGATTCGCTAGAACAACCAGATAATAAAGAACCAGATTCCATACAAAAAGATATATCTCCTACTATTTTTGAAATGACTCCCATAACAGAAGATTCATTAAGTACAAACGACATAAATGAAAGTAAAGAAAACATTGATACAAAATGTTTGCCTAATTTGCAAACTGAAAAATCAGCTTCACTTTCTACTAGTACTGTATATATGGGAACGACACCACATAACTCAATAATGTCATTAAAAGCATCTTCGCTGAAGCAGTATGAATCTGAAGAAAGTGAAAGTGACACAATTGTTATAAGTAGAGAAAGTCTTACCAATTTCAGGCCAAGCAGATTCAATGAATCATCACCTATAGTCTCCGGTGGAGCTTCAATCGAAGATATCGATACTTCTAAAGTAGGAACACAAAATAATAGTCCGTCAGTGCGTAGAAAAGTGGAAAATATACCGATAGTGACCGGTGTTTGTTTGAATGAAGAGTGTAACAGTTTACCTAAATCCGAAAAACTAGGGTCGGGGTCAGCTTGGGTAGTGGATATGTTATGCAACTCCAAAGTAGTAGACAAAGGAATATCCACTTCCATCCCTCATAGCTTCAATACTAAAAAGCCTAGTGACAGAGTATGTGAAACATTAAAAAATGAAACAAAGCATGGCAGTACCGAGATTTGTAGTAAAAGCCGAAGTTCTGTAGATTCTGATAGTAGTGAAAAATCTGGTCACAAGTTTTACATTGACTTGTCAACTTTGCCTGATCCACTACCGCCGGAGAAACCTAATAATAATGAAAACGCAAATGAAAAGAAAAATATTTTCTCCATGTACATTGATTTAGGAGAAAAATCTACATTGAAAGAAATGCCGTTAAGATTATCATCCTCACTTAATGTTAAAAAACAACCCAATGACAATAAGACAAAAAGTTCCAAGATGAGTAAAAATTCATGTAACGAAAAGAATCCCATAACAAACTCATGCCTACAAGACCAGAAGACCAGTTCAGAGACGTTCAAGAGATATGAATTGCTATGCAATGATCCAAACATAAGCATTTCTGAAATAATAGCCATCCCAGATTCAATTCCTCAAAAATCAAAAACATCAAGTGATTTAGAGATCGTGAAAAATGAAAAAAACCACCGGCGCAATGGAGACAAAAGCTTTATACCGAACGTATCTGCAGTCATTCACGAAGAAGCACCTAATGAACAATCAGATTTGTTCGTGAAGCTCTCAGACTTAGACAAACCCATTCAAAAGTCAGACATATTTGAAAGAGAAAGTTTCGACTCGAGAATGACAAGATCTATTCCCGATAACAATTGGTCAAAACAAAATATGGCGTCAACTTTGAGATCTAGCGAAGTTATCAGTTCATTTCATTCAGAGAACGCGTTGAGCTTGAATAGATTGTTTCCTCATTTAAAGAATGAATTTAGCAAGAGCATGCCAATATCGCTGTCGGGCAGGACGCGGTCGCCGCTGAGGCCGGGCGCTCCTGCCAGTGTGGGCGAGATAGAAGACCAAGTTTCAGATGTGTCTGAAATTAGTAGCGTTCAGAGTAGCATGTGTCGTTCCGTTATAGGTAAGATTTTATAAAAAAATATTTGGATTTTTAGCTTACTTTTGTTTTAATAAAATATTATTTTTCTAGAAAACAGCACCACCGAAGAAACGAGCCAAACATCGAGCTTGATAGGCAATTGTCAGTCTCGGCTGGGCCAAGACTTGCTTCGAATGTTTCTAGAAGAAATAGCGCCAGATGTAATAGTAGAGGTTTCCGGTAAACGCATAAAGGCACATAAATGTATATTGTCCTCAAGGTAATTTTAATTCTTAAGTTTCACGCTGTTGACCCGTTTAATTTCGACACATTACATGGTGGTCCAGGCTCGTTAGGTCTTCGTCTATACTCGGAACGCGGTGAAGTCAGATGCCGTCTCAGTACAACCGTCCAGTATGCCACTCAAAGGAAAAGTGAAGTCCGCATTTTTTTTTTCGATCTTTAGGTTAATGCTGTTAGCCCTATTGGCCTTTACAGCGATACCAGGTGGGGAGGGAAGAGTCTCTGTCAGAGACTCTGTCCCTGAAAATATGCAGGCACTGTGTGGCTACCTGTGGGAAATCTATGTGACGACGAGCTGTGATTTGAACTCTAACTCAAACAGCTAGTAATACTGCTCCGTATATAACTAGTCCAACACACCGTCAAAAGACCGCATCGCTCGTTCCTCTATTTAAGAACGACGCGTCATTCACCACATCTCCCTAAAAACTGACAAACAACTTGATGTTGCATATTCATACTCCCCGACATATATAAATATTAAATTAAGACACCTTTGTTTATTTTCAGATGTCAATACTTTGCTGGTATATTGAGCGGTGGATGGGTCGAAAGCGCTGGTAACGTTATCGTTTTACCGCCGTAAGTATTATTTCTTATGAAATTGTGCCTTTATTGACACACATTTATTTAATTAATGATATAAATCCTTCTCTTATGTTCTTTCTATAAACGATTTATTGAACACATACTTACAGTTTTAGCTATGGATATTGTAACATAAACTGATTTTATTTTTTTTGCATAGAAATGTAGATAGAAGGAACTTGGTTATAAAACACTATTTCACTTTTCGCCTAATTTTCTAAATATTACATGTTTTCAATGATGTTACAGGAAAATAAAAGAGAAATATAAAAAATAAGTAAAATTAAGTGTGAATCAAATTGTTGTTTTAGTTTCTCCTTCAACGTAGTGCATTTCGCCCTGTGTCACATATACTCTGGTCTGTCCACTATTCCTGATTCAGTAAGCATTCTTGAGTTATCGACGATTGCCGACATGTTGGGACTTGAGGGCCTGAAAGAAGCTATCATGTTCACTCTGAAGGCAAAATATTGCCACTATTTTCACCGGGTAAATAAAACAAACATTTTAAGTCATATTGTTGTATATTATTATTTATTTTTTTATTTGTAGTTGTGATGTGTGATACAATCGACTATCTTATAACTGCAAATTATATATTTTAGAATAACTTTCACGCACTTGCCTGCATTGCAGGGTAGGCAAAGGACACTGCTACCACATTCAGCCCAATTTTCAACATTGCGTTTTAAGTGGCAGAATTCGATCCAACTTGTCTATATATGGATAGGAAAATAATTTACATGGAATTATTCTGCTGCGTGGGGATCGAACCGACAAGCATAATAGCTGCAGATAGCACAAGTCACGTAGGGTATGTGACTGCGCGACGACAGTCATATTTTAAAAATATGTAATTTTATGCTTGATTTTTAATTCTTTCAGCCATGTCCAGTATGCACAGCTGGTGTACTTGAATGCTTCCCCTTATCGTCCGTTTACGGGCTGGATGATTTGTATCGCAAATGTCTAAGATGGATCACTAAGTATTTTACCGAAGTGTGGCCAACCAAGACCTTTGCCACGCTGCCGAAAGAGTTACTCGACAAATGTTATCAGGAACACATTGTCAATCTTTCTGTTGATAATCTGGTAGACACCGTTTGCGGATGTGGTATAACAGGTAATAATAAACAGTACACTGTACATTGTAATTTTTTTTTAAAAATATATCAATATGGTTTCTTTAGCTCTGTTTAAGGTTATTTGGCTTTTATAACGAATTTTTCCCAGGCATTATATTGTATCTGGTCATGTTAATCTATTGTTCATCAAAACGTTATGAAAATAATAAATATGTAAATGTATGTTTATTAATAGATAATTATATTTTTAGTGGCATCATTACAAAACAGCAGATGGGCAGAAAGTGTAGCACGTATGTGCCGTAGATTAGTAAACGCGGCGGCGCACTACGCTGCACCTCGCCTTCTGCCCGTCCTAGAGATGATTGCAAGAGTACCCAACAGCACGAATCAAGCGGCACAACAGGCCCTCGACGACTGCCTCGCAGCCGCTATAGAATGGGCCCCACCAGACGAGACTTGTCGTGCCTATGCCTACCTATCCACCTTGGTCAGAGTTATGCCCACGCATCACACGGCGCCCGATCTTATAAACAATCAAATAAATATAATACTACATCCTTTTAGTATATTGTATACCTACGCTGGTAGTTGGCGTTTACAGTGTGAAGGCGCTCTTGTACGAGCAGCCCCACGCGTGGTCGGCACACAGGCCTTTAAAGATCTACCCTCAGACCTAAGACGAAGGCTGAGGGAACTGGGCTGTATAATGTACGGCCCCCAGGCCATACCCCTCACCGCTTGCCCACTGCAAGACAGGAAAACGAAAAGCACGTACCAAAGTAAACCTAAAACAATCAATCCTGTCGCCACGCGGAGTCTAGATATGGAAAAAGTTAGGAACTCCTTTGTTCCGTACAAACCGAAGCCGGTGGCCATCGCGAGGGACAAAGTACTGAGTACTAATGAACTGACAGATAAGAAGATTTCCAATAACAAGCCGAATATGCCCAAAGTGAGGACAACCAAGGCGCAAGAGGAACGAGCCAAGTTTAACCAAACTAAAACATTAACATCCCAAGATCACACCGTCAATAATAAACCGGCAGCCCGCCCTCACCCCTTTGAAAACACAAAACCAAGATATTTAGAACCACGTCAGCCCAAACAACAAGAAAAGAAATCGCCAACCAAGAAGTTTATCAACAAAATGGTTTCGTCGAGCGAATCGTCGCGTAACTCAAGTCCGATACAGTCTCGTAATTTGAGGAAGGGTCGACTGGGCAATCAGGTGTGTGAAAAGAAATCACACACGATGTCCCAAGATAGTCTTGCAACGTCTTCGAGGCCTCGTACGGCGGAACCCTCGACGGATTCCCTAAGCGAATCGCAAAATAGCAATAAATACGCTACTTACACTAAAACAAGGCACACTGGGAAGGGATCAGTTGAATGTAAGTTGTAATTTTTTTTTTCAATAATAAATAATATAATAAATCCCGCACATAGAAGGTAGACATAGGGAACCAAGTGTTAAGACAGTCCGTCCCCCATTTTCCGCCAAATTCTGAAGCATTGCGTGTTGAGTTGCGAAACTCAACGCCGCTCTTTGCCCCGACACCAGAACCAAGAATTGAAAATATAAATGTAAATAAATATTTTATTTACTCGAGTGGAAATCGAACCCACAACCGTTGCGTTACAGTCACACCCCAGTGCCGCTGCGCCACGACGACTTTTAATATTTCAATATCAATAATAATTCTTCATATCTTTTTTTTACGAAACACATTAATGATATTTGTAATTTCAAACCGCATTCTTGGTGGATTAGTTATAGTCGTAATATACTGTATAGGTGTTTCATAGGATGATTTGAACGATCAACAAACATAAGTTTTAAACGGAAAATATTTAAAAAACTTATTTAATGTTGCCATCTTAATTTAATTTCGATAAAAACATTAAATTTCACAACACTAATATTTGGGAAAAAAATATTGATAGAATATTTTATTTACAGCGGTGATTACAAAGTGCCAGGTCGCGTTGCCGTCTTCAATATTGCGCGGTAATGTGAAGACAAAGATACCTGTGTCTTTGAACCATTACTCTGTATCGTGTAACGGCAGCAGCAAATCAAATGCCAGCTCCAAAGTACAAATAAACACACAATTAGCCAGGAGCAGGACAAGGATTTACGAACGAAAAATCTCAGGTTCACTAATGAGCGCCACAAAATCTAGCTCAGCCAAGATTGTACCGAAAGTGGCGAAAGAACCACCGGTCGCAGTTAAGCTGTGCAAACAGAAACAGGCGAAGAGCTTAAGTACTTCCAGCAATGTTCAGAGGAGGGACGATCAAGAACACATCCCGGTGATGGAACGTTCTGGAACATTTCTGAAGGACGAACCGATGTTCGCAGATAAAACAGCCAACATAGATAAATATAAGGGACAGTAAATTTGTCTATTTTAATACTACAGGTAATTCAGTAGCTTAGAATTTAGACAGCACGCGCTTGACCACCGCTTGTTCCTCACGCTTTTGTAGTCTTATAAAGGTCTTATAGTATTTATATTGTTTATAGTCAATATATTTTCTTATTACTTGTTTAAATACATTTTCTTCTATATAAGCTTTTTTTATATAAAAAAGAAGCTAAGAAAGATCTTTCTTCTTCTTTTTCTTCTATATAATCTTTTTTTTTTAAATGACTACTTCTTTCTTTTTTTTTTTTAACGGCTACTTCTAATAACATTGATTGAAACATGTTATTTCATCACTTTACTTAGCTTTACTAACTAATGAAATCCTAAATCTTCCTAACTTTCAGTATTATTTTATAACAATTTTATAATATATAGTATTGATATTGGTAAGTAACCTATACTTTTCAACTTAAAACTGATATAAGGACTGATATGGAACATAAATTAAGTCTATCTTTAACATCCCTTATATTTTCAAATTGATTAAGTAACTGTATTAAAGGACCGGATTTTTTAATGTTTGGACAAAAAATTGTAATTTTACGTTGCACGCCTTTGGCCAATTAAATATAATTGGCATTGTATATTGTCATTTTGTAAAATGAACAAATATCACTCACTTCGGTGCTAACTTTGTCCCCACTGGGCACTCTTGCGTAAAACGTGCTTAATTTATATGTATTTCAACTATTTACTGATATGATATGGGTACTTAAATTGCTGCTTATTCAACATAATATCTAGTTTAAAAAAATATAATCGTTGTGACATATTTTTTAGGTGGTTGGTATCTTTGGTTATTGTTTATGGGAGTTTTTTTTGTACATAGTGTTTTTTTTTACTTCTGTTCGTGTTATCTAGTGGAATACTGTTAACAATTTGTATTAAGTGTAATGGACACTCAATATATCCTGTAGTCTCGAATTTACATGAATAGTAATAAATGTCCATGTCAGTGTATTTATTATCTATCACTAGAGAATAAAAATAATAATCTGCAATATTTACTCAGCATTTGTATATTATATACATTTCGTTTTAAAATATACTTATTTAAATTTTGGTGGTGGTTTAAATTTGGCGTAGAACGCTGGCATTTTGTATTTGTTTTTAAGGTGCTGTCATATCATTTTATGAGTTTATATGAAATACTCCTTTTTTTATATAATTTGATTTAAGCTTTAGATTTAGTTGTAAGTTTGCGGTACTTAGTTGATATTTTCTGATGTCAATATCATGATATATAATGCATATGTACTACTGTATAGGCTTACTAGAAAAAAACGTGAGTAGTCCCTAGCTGTGTAAACTTAAGTAGCTCTATCGATGATCTCAAGATGCTCTCAGTATTCAATATTTACACTACAGGTTTGCATCAGCCATGGTTATAGAGAAAGTAAGCCATCATTATTTTTATATTAACATATTATAATAAGTCTAAAAATTTATATTACATATTATTATAATCTTGCTGTGTAGTGCATTAATCGTCTGGTGTATTTGATTGATTTGTAAATTTTGTTATTTTTTAAGAATTATTATTTGTTTATATAATTTATAATTTGAGGCCGTCCTGGCGCAGCGGCACAAGGGTGTGACTGTAACGCGACGGTTGTGGGTTCGATCCCCACTCGGGGAAGAGAAATATTTAGGTACGTTTATATTTCCATTCCTTCGCTCTGGTGTCGAGGGCTAAGCGCGGCGTTTCTGCCATTTAACAAGCAATGCCTCCAGAATTCGACAGAAAGTGGGGAACGGAGTGTCTTAACACTAGGTTCCCTCTGCCGACCCTGCTGTGTGCGGGATTTTGATTCATTTTGATTTATATAATTTATAGACTGGGACTGTACTTAGATGACACCATGAAGTTAGTTGAAAATATACATTGTTGCAAGAGCCCGGTGTATGTAATACATAGACAAATATATGGAAAATAATAACTAAAATATTTTTTCAAAGTAAGCAAATAGAAATATTTCGTATACCTACGACATACATCGGACTTTTTACGAGTAAAACCGCAACGCAGTAGTCGGGAGGAGTATTAAGTATTTTAGTACTTTTCAAATGAAATCTTTTGAATTTGAGATTTATTTATATACATTATAAGGCAATGATAGTAGAGATGGGCTAAGTTTATCATTTTATGAGATGAAAGCTGCTCAAAGTCCCACCGAATTAAAATTATGTTTATTTTTACGTTAAATTATTTGTATATTAGGGCGGTTTATTTCTTACTTATGATATGCTATTCTTATATTAAAATATTATTATACTCCATATATTAGTAGCACGAGCGATAACAATGTACATAATAATAATTTTATGAATATTTTTGAATTATACTTTCATATATTTATAAAACTATCAATTGTGAACATTGAATGTCGTTCAAAGCTTATGTAGGTTTAAATTGTTATTGGTTATGTAAAAATAATCATTTTCTCGTTTTTAGTATTAGAGTTTATTTCACGTGTATATTGTTATAGATATAATTGTTTGTCTAAGTAATTCTTTAAAATATGTATATTAAAGTAATGTGCATTAAATGTTTTTTCAATTTACACATTCCTCTTCCTATTTTCCCATATTTACTTTCACTTAAATAATGTTGCAGTTTTGTCTGGGTCATTAGTTTTCCTACTTTTATGTGTAATTTTAATATACCTTTCATTTAATAAAAAAAAATGTGTTAAGTCAGTAAACAAATCAATGGTATTTTTTTTGGTGAATATAAAAGTAATTTCCATTGAATTTTGACTTTAAAGAGGATCGCAGTACTTATACCTAATTTAACCGAAAATATTCTGTATTTATTCCTCCGTTATTTGTCTGAAGTTATTTGGGTAAGGTAATGGTTGTAGGTACAATTCAGTGGCGTCTTTGTACTTGCCCGTATTAACTTGCATATTAGATAAAGATTAATAAACTTTGATATTGATTTCAATGGAAAAGTAATAATGCAGAGAAAGATTAATGACTAAGGTATGTTGTTTGTAAATAACAGCTCGTTATTTCAACTTTTTTTTCATAATTTGAATATCTGAAAAAAACTGAGTCACTTACTGACTTGACCCTACCCTACCTATAATATTTATTGAAAAACAAATGTTAAATACAATGAAAAACAAATTTTAAAATATTTGTACCTGTTCACGATAATATGTAGGTACTTACTTCATATTCACGTTGTTTTATATCTTGCAGGACATTTTCTTAACAGGTACTTGATTAGTCTTCTTGTCATACATTAAGACTTTTAACTTTAAATTGTATGTTAACGTAATATCTATATTTTATACAACCAAGTTTATTCTTTATTTCGCATTTTATGTAGTTACAGTATATGAGGTTTTTTTTACAAATATTTAACAACTTTTGCTAAACCATGCATTCCCAACCATTCCATTAACGACTTATCTCACATAAGACATTAATATAAAATATAAAGTAATAAATAATCACTTGTGTATGTATTTTTTATTATAGAAAACAATTATACCAAAGTTTTTTTTTCATATAAGTTTCAGGTGACAAGATGTTGTAAGTAGTTTTTTTCCAATCTCGGCATCCTATTCTTAACTAAATAACCACAAGTTAAAAGTAAAAGAAGAAATAAATATAAATTTACCGAGTGGGGTTCGAATCCACAACTATTGTATGTGTCTTACATATCCCCATCGCGAAACGATGGCGTATATGCTATATGGCTAATCATGATAGAAAAAGATAGTTCTGTTGACGTAGGATAAAATATTCTTTTTTAATTTCGAATTTCCTGTAGAGATGAACGTGTCGTGGCATGGCAAGCGTGCGGCTGTAAAAGCGAATGTTGTGAGTTCGATTCCCAGTCGGGGGAATTAAATATTTAATATTCATTTCCTCGCTCTGTCAGCTAGGCAAAGCGCAGCCGTCATATTTCGCCCTTGCCTTGATAATTCGGCGGAAAGGAAAGCGGGGAACAGAGTCACTTAACACTAGTTTGCCCTCTGCCTACCCTTCTATATGCGGGGTATGTTGTGAAGCTACATAAATTAAAGATATTCAAAAGTAAGGGAAACGGAAAAAATTTTGAAATTTATATTATGCGACAGTTTTATCTATTCAGTAGATGATTCAACAATAAATTATAGTCTTATAATAAAAACCTCTAAACCTCTTTAATGCTAAGGAAAAAACCATAGGAATGTAGTTTTACACCAGTGCCACGTGGCACCAGACCACATGTTATGTGAACGAACGGGATGGAGACAATGAACAAAGCATTCCAAATAAATTAAGTAATTTATTTCGGAAAACGATACAATATAGCATAATAGTTTAATATAACAACAATACTATACGGAAATTTAATTTAATTTTAAAGAATCTATTGTAAAAAAAAGCCCTACAATATTTATGCGCAAGTCGCGTTTTCCCATTATCATTTCCCAGAAGATATATAATTTACATGACACCACCAAATCAAAAATAATACCAAATACCACATGAGGCGCTTATAATACTATTCATTATGCTTTGAAAGCGTCACTGCCTGCTAATTACTCACGTTGGCCGACGACTCCAGTACACATCCAAGAATTACAGTAAAAAATCTAGACGTCGCACTACGTACAAACCGACACCGAGACTTAACGCTTACAATTATGATATTTCCATTTAAATACACATATCATGTATATACATGTTAAATTGGTAAATAAAAAAGAAATTATATATTTGAACTATTCATTTTATTCTCCCATTAGAATGTCATTTTTATTAAATACCATTATATTAATTTCAATATAAATAATTAATTATATAAAGCAGGGTGAAAACTTTGTCAAAAGGATAAGTGTAGTAGTTTCGAAGATTAAATACAAAATATATTGTATTACTAAAAAAACCATTTTTGATTTGTATGAACAGGATGAGAAGTGGAAGTTACACCTTTAAAATAACAATGATAGCGAATGTTCACACAACACAATAATTAAATAACTACCCTATAAGTGATGTCAATACAGAGAATTGATTGGTTTACAATGTGATGTAAGCGCGATTATCTAAATCTTTCTATAAATTTATGAATCAAACGACTACATTATAGACATGAATATTTAGTATTTAATAGTACATCGCTGCCCGTCCAGTGCAGGAGCTGTTATACATAAACTGTAACCAATTCAACATATATCAATCATAATTTATTAATTTATTACAATATAAATGCAAGATAATTTTTTCTCTCTCATTTTGTCATTCATTATAATATATTATAGTTACAATTAAAGCGTGAATTGCTTGATTTTCAAATTTAGATATAGAGAAGTATAAAACACTCCTTGAGTTCTTAACCAAATTGTCTTTCAAAAGAAACCTACGTTTTATTTCGTCGGCACGTTACACAAGTAGCTTACAGGTCACCATTGCGAGTTACCCTCAGATGATCCATATAAAAATTAAGATTACTGTTTTAAATAAGTATTACAGAAAGAAAATATCTAAACAAAAATATTTATCGTTAGCAACAACATTAGCAGTGAGAGCTAAGAGTTATATAACACATATATATTTAAAAAAAACAAAAATATATTAACATCGTAAGACAGAACAAAAAATACGAAACAATCCGTATCTTAATATTAAGGAAACACTTACAAAGGCAGTTACGAGTCCAATCATCTCAGGTAAGTAGGTAGTGGGATCGTGAAGGAGGGCAGAAGTGGGGGGGGGGGACCAACTGTTATCACGTGAGTCGAAGAAAGTTCCAGAGTCGCGTAAAAAAAACAAGCTGCCTTGTGAGGGGTTGATTCGTTCAAGTATTACGTAACGCAATTCAGCGCCAGACGTCGGCCAACCTTTTATTTGTAAAGCTAACAAATCAAAAATTATGGATAATTTCTATCATTATTTTCTTTAAAAACACAATAGCTACAAAAGACAAACAAAATGACAAGACAAAAAATTACCCAAAAAATACACTGAATCGTATCGCACTAAGCAACATTATTAAAACAATAGTATAATTTTTTTTCTTTTAAAATAATTTCTCTAAAATTTTGTTTTACGGAGTTCCTCCACTACTTCCTTCATTCGTCATTATCATAATGTCATTCTAAGGGAACGTCATATTCGTCAATAGAGAATAATAATAAGGGAACAAAAGGCAAAACACAGGTAACTATTAACGCCAGTTTCTTGATAAGTGGCGGCAATTATGAGTATCTCACTTTCGGTCAGTGCTCCCGAACCTGTGATGCATCGCAATAAAATGTTATCACACTAAGTTATTTTTCTTGTCAAGTATATCAGTTTGCCTTCAGTTCCCCTTCTAAAATTAACTTAAAAGTAAAAACGAACGCTTGATAGCTAATTAACCGACAGGAGACCGTTACAGCGCGGTACATCAGCACGTTAAAAATACTTAAGAAAACTGCGTTCCGTAATAATTAAACAGCCCTTAGGCCCATCTATAAATTACGTTACACATGTAGGTGAAAAATTGCAAAATACGTGACGTCACACTAAGTAGTAAGTCTCACAAATGTGACCAATTTTGATAATGACGGGGGAGGCGTGACGTAATTAACGGAAGGCCCCTTAGTGGGTGGTGTAACAGCGGCGTGGGGTGGTGTCGGGCGTAGGGGGGTCTACATGAGGAACTTGCCGATGATGATCCCAAGGAGGGCCATGCCGACGGCGATGGCGATCCACGGCATGAGGGCGATCTGTTCGTGCTTCTCAGGCCTGTACGAGTGGCGGCGCACGCGGGCCTCGCCCGCCGTCGGATTCAGGCGGAGTAACTCCTCCTGCAAACGTCATCATTATAATAAGCCCGCAGTGCAGCTCGTAGCGAACTATTGGAGAGAGCTGTCCCAAGGACTTGAGACATCTTGAGGGGAAATTGGCTTGCTTTCATTGAGCGCCTGAGCCAAGTGCAGGGGCTTTACGCCCATGGAGTTAGGGCAGTTGTAAGGTCCATATAGTGGGAGGAGAGTCACAGTCCACCAACCATTCAATTCTTACATACAACTTAACAATTAGTCTACTCAAACCTCATATCATTGCTCTAATTTAGTGGGCCGTATTTTCCTATAGCTCCAATACATTTACTCGCACTTCTGCTGGGCAATTATCTAAAGTAAACAAAAAATATACTATTCAAAGTACCTCTACTTATTGGAACTGTGCCCCCACGCAAATCTCCTTAAAGACCGCGTTTCTGTGAACCCTTCCATTTAAGTAAAGAGAATCATGATTATAAAACACCTTAATTACACATCCATATTGAAAGTAAACAAAAAAATAAAATAAATAAAAGAAAAGAAAATACAGTATGTACAAACATCACGCTCATATACACTCAACTGTTGTCAACTCAACGTGTATTCTTAGGCACTCGGCACTCACACTCAAGTACACTCAACTACACCCGTAATCTAGCCCACTGCGCCCACTAGCGTGATACATGCATTCGTTAGTACCGTAGATATATTATGATATCACAATGATAGTTCAGCACTCATGGGTATGTTTGTTTGAGATTAGTGCTTACTTTTTACTGACATGAAGTGAATATAATTTTAAAATGATACACAAAAATTAATTGTATGCAAAATACATGTTATTTAGTTACAATTTGATTATATATATAAATATATATTATAAATTACACAATAATAGACTAAATAGTATATAAGGGTGTCTGTATATGGTAGGAATATGAGAATGTTCTTTATTAGGGACATCTATCAAAGCAACAGAACCCAAAACATTTCTTTTGTCGTTATGTCTGTGCGTTTGTGCACGCTTATCTCAGAAACTACTCTTCCGATTTAAATGCAGTTTTCACTATTGTGTTTTATTTAAATCAGTTCATAAATAAAAAAAGTCATATATAACGTATTTTGTTCAACAAAATTGCTACAAAATGTTTTTTTTTATTTGATTGGCTGAAACTTTTATTTTCAATGAATAGATATTGTCTTTAAAATATAGGCACTGAACCCTCTTGAGATTAGATTTAATTCTTAAGTTTTCATAAAATAATTAATTACTAACCTGTCTATTTCATAATTTTACATTTAAATAACAATAAATAATAATATTTTAACATGTTTGTCTTTTATTCAAAAATGAAATATACACTAACAGTGTAATTACTAAAGATGTTCTATTTGTTCAAAGACAAGAAAGTCAAGGTTTTGTTTAGATACCTCGCTTATGATAAATTACGTAAATTAAGGTTGTATTACGTCCTCGATTTTCTGTATCTATTCAGCACGAATCATATTTTTCTTAACAAGCGTGTTAAATATTGTCATAGAGAAAGCCATTAAATTTTCTTTTATCATAGCTTTATACTTTTTTACAAAAATAGAATAAATTTGTCCATATGAATGAGTATCAGCTGCCATCCATTTGAAAGATTGAAAAGAATTGAATAGATTGAATGAAAAAATTAAAATAGCGGATTTGGTGCGTTAAAAATGAATTTGATGTTCAAAATGTAAACACACACTTATATTTGGTACTCTAGACATGTTATGACGTTTTCTTTGAATAAAATTTGAAAGTATCTATACAATTAAATAAACAGTTTTTATATGTTTCTTAATTGAAATTATGCAATACACGTGTTTCTGATTATATAAATAATAAAAATTGAACAATGCGTGGATTTATATTTATTTCATAGGTGAGCAGGAGAACGTTTTGATTTTATTATTGAAGGTTTAGTTTAACGTACTACTCATAGATACTATAGAATTTAAAATATTTTGAATGTAATTACATACGATTAAAAAAAAACTTCTATATTGACCTATTCTAATTCGTTCTTTTCCTTTATTTCGATTATGATATAATCGCGGGGAACAGAATGTCTTAACACAAGGATTCCCTCTGCTTACCCTACTGTGTGCGGGATACAGCGCGAAACTGGTTTATAATATAAACGTATTAATATGAAAAAAATATAATAGCATATATTTGTTTTAGTCTATTAGTTTCTTATCTCTCTATTAATCAGTTCAGCATTTCCTAGTTAGTAACAGTTAATTACTTAAGTAATTAATAGACAACATTTCACGATTGTTTAGTTTTTGTCCTGATCACTGATCATGGCGTACGTCCTTTCATTCGCTCACATTTTTTAAAAATATTTATTATTAAGACACTTCCGTTCCCCACATTCCGCCAAATTTTGGAGGCAGTGCGTGTTGAGTTAACGAAACTAAACGCCGCGCTTTGTCTCATTACCAGACCGACAAAAATTAAAGTATTAAATATTTAATTTCCTCGAGCGAGAATCAAACCCATAAATCTGTCGCGATTACAGCCCTGCCCGTTTGCCGCGACTGACTATGATTCACTTATTCTTAATTCCAATTAACGACAAGTTAAATTTTATTTCATTTCAATATTTTACGTTAACTTTTAGATTTTTCTGCCCTATTGTACTGTTCCAGCCATTCAAGCAAAAAATACCTAATAGCAATAAGAAAATATTATTTTACATTAATCATTTTGCAAAAATTACAACCCTATACTGAATATCGACTAAACACATACGATAAAACTACGATGTTGTACAAAGCAAAGCAATGGTATTGTGTATATACGATACATGTGGATTTGATAGTCACATTTCGCGGCATCCCTAAATTACTAAATATTAATTAATTATTATTATTAATTGAAGTTTACTTTTTTATTCGCATGTAAAAGTTCTAGGATCTATATTGACGAGCACGGACTAAAGAAATTGATTATTGTCAAAACTAACTAAAATTAGCAAATCCCATTTAGTGGTTACTATAGTTACCACATTTTAGAGTACAATGTATATTTATTTATTTATGAAACAAACAGAAATATAAAATTCCAAAACATTACAGGTTTAAAAAATAGCACACAATCCAATTAAGTTTCCACATTCCAATTAGTTATACTACTAAGCAGATAACTATTACGTCAAAATAAATATAATTCAATTATAATTAAACATACATATAGATGTCAAAAATCAATTTTAATGTGTTGAAAATAAAAAGATGGCAGCACTTCTGAAAAGTAGCTGTTTTGTATATGTTTCTTTTATCGTAGTGCCCGTCGACGCTTCGTTTAAAAAGCAATGAGCGCAAGCGAATTTTTATATTTTCAATGACGGATGGAATGGATTGACTATTTTTTGCATATTGTTATTATAATTTATTGCTGACTAAATCTAACGTTTACCCGTTGCCATTTGCCTTATTGTGTATGTATATAGTAGTATAGTTCATATGAATGGGTAGGAAAGTAATAGATCGCAAAGCAGAACAAGACGCAATCATAACTTCCATAAAACATTTTTTTTAAATGCAGATGGTATTTGATGGATCTAACGAAATGAAATATCACGCAATATATTGTATAAAAATAATAATATTCTCTGTTTTCGTGTGTTGTTCTTCTCTGGAGGCCATTAAAAAAAATTCCGGATCTTGCATTAAATTAAAAAAAAACAAAAGATCCGGATAATAATTTTAAAAGTAACGCCATTTTCATTTGGCTGCGTCTCAAGCAGAACCACTACACTGACCTAAATAGATAGACCTGTGTACAATTCAAACAAAAAGCTTCGCGCCAGCCACATATAGGACCACCATCGCCGAGCATAGTACAATGTGTTCGAGACTTAATATACGAAATATATAATAAAAGCAGTGCAAAATAAATATTAAAGGTCAATTAAATATTTAAAAACAACGTCTGTACTGTTTTGGAGTTCTTCTTCCACAACAGTCTACTATAGTGACTCATTGATCGATAGTCGGTAGCGATCGCGTAAAATATAAAATGAAACGCAACGATAGATTACGTAATGCTGTTAGACGTAATGTCTTTGATACCCAAAGTAGTCTTGATGGGTGGTAATAAAATTTTATCGCTTTTTCACAGACGAACCCATAAGCTATGGTTTTGGGTTTCTTTTTACATTTCTCTTGTATTTTGGAGAATAGAAAATTTGTAATGTTACAGCGTTCTCCACTTAACCAAGGAAATTATGTTTTATATACAACTATTATTATCGAAGTGAGATTTGAACTCACAATTATCGTGTGCAATCATGACTACGTTTTTCTTAAACAATAAATATTCTCATATTCATATTATATAAAAATACAAAAATAAAAATAACAATTCGCTAAGCATTATATTAGCAAAACTATAAAATATATGTATATTTTTCTTCATTAATGGTAAAAATATTTGTAAATAGATTGTTCACAATAGAGCAAAAAGAGCAACGGGCAAACGGTAGTATCAAATCTAATTTTGGTACTAAATATAATATTTAAAAATAAGGAAATAATTAGTTATTTAACAAGGAAAATTAACACCTTCAATTATGTGAAGGCCCTATAAATAAATATGATAAAATTTCCGTTATTTTTTTATTTTCTCTACCACTTATTTCTTTTCCATTTTAAAAATACAATACTTCTTTTTTTACATTGGGAAATGCTCCTACCACTATTTTAAAAGATATTTATTATAGACGTTAAGCATGTAGCATTTCGGATCTGGATACGAATATATATAGGAAAAAAATATCGCTTTCAGTTAGAGTTAAGGAAACAATATTATTACGGATTATCCGTTAGTTTTGAATTATTTCAATTACATTATTAAATATTTGAGGGAGTTATGTAATAAAATAATTTCAGCCATTAATTTATAAATTTCTTTTTTTATGTTTAACTTTCATCATAGGTGCCTTTATTATTGATCAAGGCTTTCATGTTATTTGAAATAGCCGAAGTATGTATTATAAATTCGTATGGTAATAATATAATGATAAGTATGATAAGATTGTGATAAATAACAATTGATGATATTATGGTAAATAAAATAATATTGCTAAAAGATTTAATAATAAAAATGAGTTTTATAAATATGAAGTGTGTCCAATACGTGTGTCTGTACATATAACAATATATACTGAAACAATAGTAAATAACAAGTATGTGATACATGCAGGACATACAATGGCGTGCACATTTATATACCATACATTATTTAAAATACACCAAATGTATGATAATACACGGATAGAGGACATGCGACGTTTATTTATATATACATTTACAGTGTAAACTCTGCATAATGTCAATTTTATGGTGTTACGGAAACCTAATAAGCCAAATGGAGAAAAAAAAAATATTATTTGAAATTATCAATTCAATTATTAAATAGCTACTTTTCTGTCGATATTTGAGATAATTATGAGAAAAGAAAGTTTGAATGACGTTAGGACAGAGTTTACACTGTAGTAGTAGCCAGTTACAAGAACGGCAAAACACCACTTACATCGAGTGCAAGCAAGTGGCAAAAGTCGACGTATTTGCAAATCAACCCCCTCGATGGCGATGTATGAAAACGTAACCCAAGAGACTCACTTTTAATCGCAGATTTTCATGTCTTAATTTGCTTTCTTCCTCCCTCAAATGAATGACCTCATTCGTCGCCTTTTGCAAATCGCTTTCGAGGTTTTCAGATTTTGGGAAAGCGGTCTGGAAATATAAATGAAAGAAAAAATAAAAAAAATACAGATAGATCATACTCAACCGGCACGTTAAGTATATGCAAATAATAACGAACATGCACGTAAAGTATCTAATGGCTGGCAGGCAAAGAGTGTACGACATATAAATTAAATACTTATACTGTATAACTAAGGGGCCACCCAAAAAATTACGTCACACGAATTTCATTATCTCCGCCTCCCCTCTTGGTCAAAGCTGGGGCCCCCTAACTAGTGTGACGTCACATATTTTTCAATTTTCCACCTAGAAATTATTAAATTATAACAGAAGTTCCGCATTTATGTGTGTATAATTGCGGAAGTTTGAAATCTGTTATCACGAAGCTTAGCAGCACTGTGCCACTCTCCTTTACCCAACTTAACGTGTGACGTCATTCATGGATGGCTACTAAAGATAACGACTGTGCTCCTATACTACTTGTATATTTTGACATTCACTGTGTTGTGTTAAAACATTGTACTTACATATTATATACGTATTCTTATTAAAATATACTACATTTATATAAAATATTTCGTTAGCTTTTATTGTTGTATTGTTTTTTATCTTTTAATATAAATGTTAAACATATTTAAGAAAAAGTTATAATTATATTGCATACACACATTACATATATTTATATAATACATCATAAATAATCAATATTTCATACTCGTCTGTTACATATAAATAATCAGAGGAAAGATGTTGAATATGTGTAAATAAATGAGTATAAAACACTATAATGGTCTACGGTAAGTTGTGGAACAAATGGTAGTACCGTTTTTGCATTCAATGCTCCCGTTGCGAGGTCATCATCCTTCCTCTTAGCGTCATTCTGGAGACCTTCTACAGCATCCTGGAATATATATGTAACATGCCAAGCTCGGACTTACTTTTGTGTTCGAATTCGTAACATTTCACTAAACATTATTTATCTTTAATGCGGGCACATACTGGATATCAACCCATGCTCTGGGGGGAGTCGCATTATGGTACTTCACCAGTCGGAAATACTATATTATGGGGGCAATAACAAGGATATATGTAATAAACGTACGTACATTCACATCACCTCAATTTACATATAAAAAATAATAATAAGACGAAAAACTTCATTTCTATATAACAAATATTCATAAAAGCTATTTGTATATTTGACGAGTACTTCCGGCCCGTGATAACTAGAACGATAGTTTCAGGGTGATAGCGATCGATGTCATGATTAAATATTACAAATGTCATGAACTCTCCTACCGAGATACATTTTCGTTTGATGAAGATTATAGTATAAATGATTAAATTTCGATTACTTCGAGCAAATAAAACTCGAAAAAGCGCACTAGCACTACATATTAAGTGTTCATGAAGTTCACAAGTTAGTTGAAGTTACTTAAAGTTGGTTTGAAGTTGTAGACGTACCTTTGATGGTGACTTTGAGTCTTCCGCTGCGGCGACTGCTACTCGTTTCTTGGAGATTTCATTTTGAGCGACAGTATCGCCGGAATCCTTTCGTAATGTAAGTAAAATTATAATTACTAAATTGTATTGCATTATTTTTTTTTCTTTATTTTCACGCATATCCCAAGTTTTTATTTAATTAGAAAGTATCAACTTAGAAATCATTCTTCTTCACTTTTCATTCACAGAACTATTTCAGCAAATGGATTAAGTTTCCCCGAATGGGATGCAGCAAGATTAAAATTATATACTCATTTAATCTTTTAACATATTTACATATTTGGTATGTGCAATTGGAAACCTAATTTAATACAGTCCATGATAATAAAAATGATAACAGCAAAGTAACACATAAATATGCTTTGTCAAACTAAGTAAAATGGAAATATGAGTTGCATTTCTTTAATCATAATTTATGATATTTTGAGAAATATAGCATTTATATTTAGTAGAAATAACATAAAAATAAGCATAGATACCTATTATTTTTATTATATATAATTATATTTATAATGTAATTAAAATTGCCCTGGTCTTAGTAAAGAGAAACAAACAACCGTTCTTTAACATAAAGAACCACAGCAACTGTAAGTATGAATTTGCTTCATATTAATATAAGAAGGATATTCAACTACCAATGGTAATTTAAATGTTTAAATAATACTAGAGTATAATAAACTTACATTAAGATTTGTTCCTCTCGGTGTTTCAAATACACATTTCAGTTTGTAGTCCATTAGCTGATCCTGACTAATTTCCTTCCACTGCAAAACAAACGACATGCAATGTTGTTGTGAAATTCAATATAGAAACCAGCCACAACTATTATATATATAATGAACGAATCATAAAATAAATTAATAAAAGATTAAATTGCTTTATGTTTGGCCTGAGTGAGTGTGTACATTCAATTCAATGAAATATGTACATCTTTTCAGAACACAAAATACTGATGTTTCAATATATAAGTTTACATTGCTTTCTAATATATTCAAAACAATACTAAAAAGTCGTTTTATTGTTATATTTTTAAATAACATGTCCTCAATAATTTCATATAATAACTTAATTGATATTCCCAATACATAATACTTTTAAGCAAAGTAGAAAGAGAAAGAATCAAAAATATATGAAAAAAAAAAACATACCACTTGATCTATATTAGTTTTTCCTTCTGGAGCAATAACACTTTGCACCATGAATTTGTGTTTGTGTTTCTCATTGGAGTCCACATGAACGGCCTGAGGTGTAACTGCAAATCGCAGTAAATAAAACATGCAATATATATTTCGTGAAAGATATGACTGGATACATTTAAATGTGAATAAATGATCATTTACTTTTTAAATGAAATAGATGCGATTAATTAAATTCAATAGTTTAATTTAAAATGTAAAAAAATTGCTAATGTAAATAAAAACCACTTACTAGCTATGTCAACTTTAGAATTAGGATCGAGCACACCAGAATTGGGACGAACACAATATTTCTTTGGGGCTGTGGTCTTGATCTTAAACAAGACGGTATGTTCTGAGGGATTCGTCAACTTCATGTAGGTTGTGTAGCCCTGCTCAAACAATCCTGAAAAGTCAACTAAAAAATTCAATAATAATGACCATATCTTTAAGCAATTGTCATAAATTTTGATTGTTTTGAGTTAGAGGTCTCGTTTTTGTACGGGTTTTGTCATGTAACTACGTAAAATAATTCAGATAGTTTTTCCTAATTTGCAAATGTTACACATGGAACGACGAAGCCACAACTTGTGACGCAGTGGCACAAGCGTGCGACTGGAAACACTGGTTGTAAGTTCGATGCCCACTAGACGAAATGTATATATATGTAATATTTTGCTCTCGTGTCGAGACAAAGCACGACGTTGAGCTCCGCCACTCAACACGCAATGTCTCCAGAATTCGGCGAAAAATGCGGAACGCAGTGTCTTAACCCTAGGTTCCGTCTGCCTACTCGTTGTGCGGGATACAGCGTGAAGCTAAAGAAAAAATAATACATACATATAGTAATGTAATTGAGACGAGTGGCGCGCGACGACAATACGAATTGTAGTAATTGTCACCAACATGAGCGGTATTAATAGAAGTTAAAGATATAAAGAAATATATTGAATGATATATACAAAAATTAAAATATCATCGTAACATATTTTGGGTTCCATTGAAATTAAATCTTTATATTTTATATAGCAAGCCATATAGCTATTGTTTACTTATGCATCTCAAATGCTTTGTCATCAAAAATATACAAATATATATATGTTACTAACATATAAGTTACACCAAGGCAAAAGCATTGAGTTCCACTACTCAACATGCAATGCCTGGAAAAATTCGGGGGAAAGTGGAGAAAGAAGTGTCTTAATATTATAGTTATATGTTGGATACATATAACTGGGTATGTTAGTTTTTTATTTTATTTTCAAATTTTTAAAGGCGGACAGTGGCTGCCCACACAGGGAGATTGAATATTGGTATTCAAAATTTAACATAAATTGCTATTAAAAATTCGAAAAACATTCTTAATTTGATCACAATGAATGGACCATTCAAGAAAGTTAGTCTCATATAATATTGACATGGCAAATTTTCTGCAAGATTTTTTAATACACAATTAGTAGTTATATTAATTGTTTAACATAGTTATATTAATTGTTTAATATAAGTAGTGCATAGACAATTAATTTATATACTATAGTAGGGTAGAACAGAAGACATTAACATATTGTTATTAACTTTATGTATATTTTATTTGTACCAATGTGTGCTATTTTCAATTTACTGTTTTAATTAATGTAAATAATTTTCACAATTGAAATGATGTTCTTAGGATGTAGAAAATAAAAATTAAATAATGTCTTTAATATTTAATGAATTTAATTTGATAAAAATATAGAGTATATTTTTTTCTTGACAACTCAACAATATTAATATTACATGTCTAATCTCCAAGTCATTTAAAAATAGCAAATTTATTTTTGCAATGATAACAATCATTAAAATAGCATAATAACATAGGACTAGAAAGTATCACAATATAATTAATCTGTCACTGCATGAATATTGCAATAATGACAAGTAAAAATGATAAAGACAAATGAAATTTCTAATAAATAGTGAAACAGAATATGTAAAATATTTTAATTATGGATGTATCATTATATCCATGCTAAGCAGTGGCATCACAGTACTATGGGTCAAAACGTTGGAAGTAGAAGTGAACCTAATTGGGGTAGTAGAATATTTTCCGTATTGAAAAGTATGTAGTGCTTTTAATAAGTCTTAACGGTCGTATATTATGAGTATCATCCATTATAAGTCACATATAAATGATAAGAAGTGGGAATATATAAAACCGCACCCTGACAAAATGCCGATATCTGGAAATAGAAACTCCATTTGTCAGCAGTTAACACGACCTATACTGCCCAAGTTGTAATGCGGCGGCTGCAGTTTTCTAAGTACAGATTGAAAATCACTTACCTTTGAACTTCAGTTCATTTTGCGGCTCTATAGTTAATACTTGGAACGGCATTTTGTATTAAATATTGTTGTCCGTAGGCAAAATTTAACAGGTCAAGATAGATAATTCTGAAATGTCGGCCACAGCGATGAACGAAGATGAATGACGAATTCGACATGCGTATTGCGCATGCGTTCTCTTTCTTTTTATGTACAAGTGCCATATTCTGGTTATAATAAGTGTTGCCATTGCTAATCTACACCGTTAAATCAACATTTTATTGATTATAACCAATTTATTTTACTGTTATTTATTACATTTTTGTGATATAACTATCTATATATGTCTTTTAATAAAAATAACTTTAAGAAATATTTATATCTTAATATAATGGCACGGTATTTCAAAAGCTTATTTATGTTAAATGATCCTATGCTGTAAGTGTGAGAAAAAAACTTATTTCATATTTCTCGCAATCAATATATGCTTTTATTACATAAGAGAAATAAATTTCACATTTATAAAAATAAATAGTTATAAAAAATATAAAAAAACACTCTTCCGAGGGTGGGATTAGGGTTCAAGCAATCCTCCCATAAGAAGTTATTACTTTAATAAAAGCGTAATATAGATTTTTTAATTATTTATTTTACAAAAATTTTTATAATACTGAATAATCAATATTGATTGTATTGCTAAAATATTTTACCATTAAGGTATAAATAAACATGAGAGACATGAGATTTAAGAGTTTTGAAAAACTGGTCGTTATTGGTGCTTTGGAGTGAGGTAATAAAACGCGAAAAGTAATTAAAATTCAATCTTCTTCTTTACCAGAGAAACAAAATTGAAATATAAGCTGTGACAACTGTTTACTATCTGTAGTTTCAAATTGTATTAATAATTTAATATGTACATTCAAAATTCTATAGTCTGTGGTATGTCATTTGTGGCTTTTTAGAAAATAGAAATTATTCAATGCACGGACTAAAACAGAATACAGAAAATATATATGTATAGGATATATATAAAAAAACTGCGTTTTTTTATGTACTGTAACAAAAGGCTAACATTACAAAAAAGATGTAATGAGATAAATTTAAACTGCTAAAGTAAATTTAAAATCAAATATTGAGCTATTAAACAAATAAAAAAATTGATTTTTTCTGTGATTGCGTAACATGCCCGGTTAATTCCTGGTCTAAACATGAATTATTCTATTCTAAATGTAATTATTAACACATGTTCAAAAGTAGATAATAGCTTCAAGCAAAAATTGTTCAATAAATGGTGTAAGAGTTACGTATCAGATGACCGCGCATTTCTTAACTATACTTCCTCGGGTTCCCGATGTTTCCACTCTTCGTACACTTCATCAGAAGCTCAAAAAGATGGTGTTGAAGTACTTTTATCACCACAAGAAGTGAGTATATATGTTTCTGTAAAAGAGGAACTTATATTTATTATTTCTTATTGAAGTTACCATATTTTTTAAGGGAAAAAATATTTAGAAACTGAAAATAAATAATACTTATATTTGAGCCTATAGAGTTATCAAATTCTATGGCTATAAATTAAACAAACTACAAAAAAGATTTACTAGACCTTAATTATTTATTAGACCTTTTTTGTTCCTACAAGAATATATATTGGCTTTTACATTGATACTATTAGTTTAATCGCAACAAAGTTCCAAATGAAAAATACAAAATTCTCCTTGTTATTTATATGGTAAATCGAAAATCACGATGAGACATCTCTTAATATAAAAATTAAGAGCTGACCTTTTAGCATACATATTTTTTGGAGTCCAGAACAATATTTTACTATTTATTTATATTAAAATTTATAAAAGAATTTTATTTATAGTTTAACACATATTTATAATATAACACTGTATAATATATTTTAGGTCACTGCCATACTTCGTAAAAATGAATTTAACAAGGACTTTGTTTATGGCTCAGTCAAGTCCTATGATTCTAACCAATTACCATCTAACAACCCAATTGAAGATACTCGATGCGAAGCACAATGCAAGATGACACCAGGTATTAAAATTATTATTATATGATTGTTTAAAACAATGATTTTATTTATGTTACATTTATAATAAATAGCCTCGCTGATTACTAGGAATATATCTGTTTTCTTTAGCGAGGATTTGGGTTCATCAAGCCATGGAATTTATCAAACCGTACCATCAAAGCCACTTTTAGTGGTCTATGCTGAGATTCATTTATGCCATTATTCTGAGGATGATAAGGTGTTGTGCATATTTGATGTATGTTGAAATATTTCATTAACTTTGTAAACAAGTTACTCTCAAATTGTCTGCCTTGGTCGCTTGTAAGTTTCAAAAGACATCCAAAACGAGGGATCCAACTCTCAAATACTACTCTAGCTAGAGTCTCCGCAGTGATGCTTTGCATAGGTATCACCTCAGGTCACCCTGTGAAACAATCTATGAATGCTATGTCTATGTGTAGATGCTGAAAATGGTCAACTCTCTCGAATGTTCCAATATCTGATACTCTGTATGAATTGCAATTATTACTCCTTGACATGGTAAACAAGTTACGGTTTATGGTTTCAGAATTCATTTATTCTCATATTATACTTATATATATATATATATATATTACAATATCTTATTGCCGTCCAGCGTAGCTTATAATATATTTTGGTTAAGTTCTTGCCCCTTAGATAATTTCACAATAAATGTGCTTATCACAGGCCGGAAGTGTCATTTGTTTAAACTGTAAATTGTAATCTGATACGTTCAAAGCTTGCATTAAGTACTAGTCGGCGTACTGACTGTCTGCTAATTCCACGAAATCGAGTACCGTGGGACAGCTTACTGTTAAAATTCTAGAAAGAGCATCCGCTACAGTATTATCGCTACCTTTAATATGACGAATGTCTCTACAATCACGTCGGGGTCACCACTGTAGGTATATTATGTGTGTAGTACCTAATTCAAAAGGGTTTCGTATTCGATGAATAATATACGTCTTTAATGAAGCTCGGTTTATTCGTGACGTCATTTACTAGGCGAACGCAATCGCCAAAGCATGGACAGACACATATATAATTATATAATAATATATAAATACATCAGCTACACGCTGTAGGAATACAGACCGGTGCGGAAGCACACACCAGAGTAGGCATACGGAACCGTGTTAAGACACTCCGTTCCCCACTTTTTGCCGGATTCTGCGGATTCTCGACACCAGAGCGAATAAATGGAAATATAAACATAAATAAATGTTTCACTTCCTTGAGTGGGGATCGAACCCACGATCGTCGCGTTACAGTCACACCCTTGTGCCGCTGCGCCACGACGATCTGTCTCTCTTTTATTTATTTTTACATAAACACTAATATAATATTGTGTCCCTACATTTCATTTAAATCAGTTCATAAATAAAAATTATATATCATACAGATATTAAATTTCAAGTGATAATTTTATTAGAACACGAATTTAATTCAAATTATTAAATAAAACTAAGTTACAACCACATTATACGTATTTTGTTATATTTATTTCATTATTTATAATTACAGGATTTCTTATGGGAGTATTTGATGGTCACGGAGGCCCTGCTTGTGCCCAAGTGATATCTAAAAGACTTTTCAAGTATATAGCTGCTGCACTTTTACCTTTGAATAAATTAGAAAAATATATGAAACAAGAACCTCGTGAATTACTAGTGGAGACTTATAATGATAGAGTAAGTATTGACTAAATTTAAAAATATATAATACATTAATCATCATGAGGTCAGTCGTGCGGCGGAGCGGCACAGTGTGCTGCAAAATCGACTGGTGGTGGTCGTGGGTTTGATCCCCACTCGAGATAAGGAAATAAATTTATATTCTGATTTCTTTGCTCTGGTGTCGAGGCAAAGCGCGGCGTTGAGTTCCGCCAACAACACGCAATGCCTCCAGATTCGGCGGAAATGGGGGGAACGGAGTGTCTTAACGAGGTTCCCTCTGCCTACCCTGCTTTGTGTCGGATACAGCCTGAAGCTGATTTATTTTATAATAATCATGAACATTTTTGAACAAAAATTTTATTTTTTTCAGTCTGAAATTGTTCAAGATTTAAAACATATCTATGATGAAAGTTTTAATTACTATTTAAAAAATCTGTCCGAAAATACCAACAAAGTGGTTGATATTCAGTCATCATTAGAAAAAGGGATCTTGCAATTAGACAGTGATTTGTCAAGAGAAGTTGTAGATATATTTGAAAGTAATGGAGTTGTAAATCCAAAGACATTGTCCGTGGCGTTATCTGGCGCGGTCGTTTGCCTGTCTTATATAGACGGGCCTCACTTGTATGTGGCTAATGTTGGTGATTGTAATGCCGTTCTAGGCACCATGACCGACGAGAACGAATGGATAGCAAAGAAGATAACTAAGGAACATAACACAGAAAATTTTGATGAGCTTAAAAGAATTTGGAACGAACATCCTGATGAGGAGCGAAAAACTGTCATTAGAAGGGACAGGCTTCTTGGTGAACTGGCGCCCTTGCGTAGTATGGGTGACTATAGATACAAATGGAAATCTGACGTTTTATCGCAAGTTGTGGTACCATTGATTGGACAGAAAGCCATCCCGGCAAATTACTACACCCCACCGTACCTCACTGCCAGACCGGATATTTTTTATCACAGATTAACACCAAAAGACAAGTTTCTAATAATCGCCTCTGATGGCCTGTGGGATATGATGACGCCGATTCAAGCCGTCAAACTAATCGGTGAACATATGAAGGGCAAAGTGTTTTTCAATCCCCTCAAGCTGCCAAAGAAGAATATTCAACTTGGTGATATAAATGACCTTTTGTTACATAGAAAGGAGAGTTTGAAAATAAAACCTAAGGATAGAAATGCTGCAACTCATTTGATAAGGCACGCTATTGGCGGGACGGAGTATGGCGTGGATCATTCGAGGCTGGCACACTTGTTGAGCTTATCCCCCGACGTCAGTAGAATGTTTCGGGATGATATGACGGTCACCATTATTTATTTTGATTCAGAGTTCCTTAGACAGTGTCCAGCCTGATGAATATTGGATTTTCAATTAAAAGTGCCTTGTCTTTTTTGTCAGGTTTTTGAGTGTTGTTTCATACTTTTGTATGTTAATTTTATGTTCCTGATTTATGTTCATACATTGGTATGTGATATTTTTAGATTCGTATTTTATTTCGTTCAATGTGTGTCCATGTGTGTTCTGTACGATATGTTTATTTGCCAGTTATTATTTATTTTTTATTAGTTAATATAGTTTTATGGTGCGGAATGATTGTTGTGTATTACACAAATGAAAAAAAATCACTAAATTTAAATTACATACAGTTGACAGCCGGAAAGTAAACAATAAATAACTATTTCTTAAAAACTCGTTTTGGACGTGCAGTTGTTGTTTTCGGGACAATTTACAATTATCAATTTACAAAGCACCACGACTGTGATGCTGCTGCCCGTCCCGTCGCCCAGGGTGCTCCACGCGGAGGTAACCGACATAGCACCCCAAACTCTTCCTATACTGACCTAACTACCTTTCAGAAATGAAATTAAAAATATTTAGCTATTTAACTTACTTATGTATATAACTATGTAACCTTATGTACCTCCTCATATTATGTGAATTTGCTTTTTTAAAGTTATGATTATGAAAGTAGAAACTTCTAGAGGGTATTATCTTCTATCTGCTATTTAATTTAAAATAATAAGAATATTATAAATTGTAAAGTGTTCACAATTATTCTATAAAAAAAAAGAAAAACAATAACCTAATTTATAAAATTCCTATTGTATTATTTCTTAAAGAAGAAACTTATTAACATAATAAACTTTGATCGAGAGTTTATAAAGTGTACCTTAATTTAAAATGCATTGATTCTAAATTAGCACAGTCCTTTATCATACTGTCTATTTATATGCAGTAATACATTTTGTATAAACTTATACTTTATTATGTGGACGGTCCTCATTGTAATGAATCCATGTTTGTGACGAAGAAAATTAATTATAATTGATGGCAAAATAAATTTGATTATTATTTTTTATTTGATTATTATATAATTTGAAATAAATTGATTGTAATGTGAAATAAATGCATTGAATAAATATTGAATTTTTACTTTAAATTTATATTGATTTCATGGCGGCGTAGTTTTTGTTTTTCTGTATACAATGATTGTAGAAGAGGCGGTCGTAGCGGCCAGCGTTTGACTGTAGATGTGAATTCATTTCTCACTCGCTGGAATGAATTACTTTCATTTTTTCACTCTGCCTGCACGACGCATAAGGGGTAATGTGTTCATAAGTCTATGAATGTATGTATGTATGTTTCTATGTGGCGTTTAAACAAACGAATTCACATATTTTGGTGATTTTTATATAATTCGTCTTAAGCTTGCGATCGTCACTAAAGACAGATAATAATGAAAATACAGCTGAGATACAACTTAAGTTTGCAACTTTTATAAGTTATACTTCGCATTAACCTTTGAAGACCGACTCAGACTTGACTGATTTTTCTAAACAAATATGTTGTAATATTTATAAAAAGTATAAATAGTTAATACAGAGAGTCATGGACAGGATTTCATATTGTTTCTTCTCTGTCAAAATTACATTAATTTTATGTAAAGGGCATAATTAAATAAAACACTTTTGGTATTAACTTTATTATTAATATTTATAATAAAAGTGAATATTATCATAGTAGTATTAAAGTAGGCGAACAATAATTAATATTTACATTGAGATTGAAGGAATTCTACTTTGTGTTAAACGATTAGAAGGCAGCGAACCGATTTAGGAGTGAGAAGGTAATTTTTATGTGATAATGTATACTAGTTTATATATAATACATATATAATACGTGGATAACAAACATTATAGGTACATAGTTTTACGAATTATATCGCAGTTTAATTTATTTCGTTTGAATATTTATAAATAAAACATGTAACCCATAATAAGGTGAGACCTCCAAAGCAATAGATAATGCCTGTGAACCACGTAACATATATCACACTATTATTGTAATACTAAACATTTAAGTTTTGACATAGTAACGTCGAACATGTCTAATATTTAAACTACGCCTAATAAACATGGATAATGAAAACATTCGCTTTTTTTAGAAAACGTATAAAAAAATGAAATTTGAGCGGGATATGAACCCGTGCCTCCTGGAATGAAGTTCAAGTTCATAAGAAACTGCCGAAGAGGCGCGGGTTCAAATCCCGCAATTTTTATTAGTTTTCTAAAAAATGTTATTTTTTTTCCTCAAGTGTGGATTAACATTTTAAAAATGTTAAATTGTAAACGTTTATTATTGAATATGCATGCATTGAAAACGAGTAATGTGATGACTAACAGTCTCGTCGAAGTTTAATATCGTTGCACGTTTTGGAGATGGAGTTCTGTTCTTCTCATCAGAACCTTTCACGTTCTGATGAGAAGAACAAAAGGCTTCGTAAGATGGTAACAGTTCACGATGTTAAGAACTACTATTTAATATGATGGTATAATGGTAAAACTGATACCAAATTCCAAATTGTATTATTTATTTGAAATCGATTAAATATTTTGTTCAAAAAATATCAGTTCGCTGCCGAAATTTAAACACAACTAAAATATGTAATTAAATTATTATAAAATTAATAATTAAATTATTAAATTAATGAGAAACAATAATGATTTGTGCAAACTAATTATAATAATTAACAATTATATTGACATTTAGTTATTAAGATACGAGTGTATTGTGTTCTTAATAAGTAGATGCACGTGGGTGGGTGGGTGCTGATGACGTAGATAGGCGTTCTTTACAGACGATACTGAAAAATTTAATTTTTTTGTGATATAATGGAAAAAGTTTTAAAATCTTGTTAAATATTAATATATTTTATTTATTTTTAAATTTCAATCGACGCATCGCACCTTGTCCAAATACTTATCTTTAACCTCGAAATACACAGCCCGATCGATTATCTACATTAGTTCTTGAGAACGCGCCTTAATTAGTCCTAATTTATAAAGTAATTTTGATTAACAATTCGATGAATATAACGTATCGTAAATTATTATGTGGCAATATATTATAACTTTGTACTAAGGCACAAAAGATTATTAAACATTGTAGTGATCTATTGGCTATACGTTTCCATAAATATTTAAGTGGTAAAGTGGTAGTTGCTTTTAATTTATTTGTTCAACATGAAATGCGTCTTTTTCACTTTAATTTGCAAAACATTTAAAGAATATGTCATTGGAATTTTTTACGGTATAAAAATATAATTTGGAAATCGTTAACATGTATTTATTAGTAACTGGGAAATATTGTAATAATCTTTTGGTACCTTGGGCGAGTATATATTTAAGTAAATACAAAATTTGTCTAACTGTAAAATTATGAATGAAAGTATGTATGTATTATAATTTTCCTCAATATTGAATGGTCGTGAAATGAAACTACTCTATGAGTTATAAATCCAACCCGCATAACACCATAATGTCTATATTATTAAGATAATGAATAAAAAAGCCTTTTCAAATGTCGTGTTCGCGTTGTAGTCAAGCTTTCGTACAAATCGTTAATTTTATATAAAGCGGAATTTTAAAATCTGCGCTGTGAAAATTGAAATATAAACAAACAAGCCGTCGGTCCCTAGGTAATATTCCCTGCTATTTTGAACTATTAATAAAGATAGTTTTCGATTATATACACGTATAATAAACGCATAAACAACAACTTTTTTGCAATAAAAAAAAAACCAATAAAACAATTTTTTTCTTAATAGTTCAAACGAGCAAAACTTGTTATTTTTCATTTTAAATACTTTTATTTATTAGACCGTTGTTAAGAAAATAAGAAAGGATATTTAGTAAATAATAAATTATTCGTATAAAGGAATACTTTCAATTTTGTAGGTTACAGATAAAAGATATACATGGGTAGGTAGGTACGTAAGGCCTTACTTAAAGTTTAAATATTATTCAAAGTACACGCCACAGTAAGCTTTAAATCACTTAATTACTTCTATAAAACAGTGCACGTGTTACATACTAATTAAATACAATCGAATGTTTTTTTTTCTTCATATTATACGCGATCACTACTATATGGTGTATAATTAGTTATTTAAATACATTGCTTTTCAATTCATCCTCCAAATTAGTTTAACCATCATCCTTTTAAATTTAACAACGATTTTTTTTATGTAAATACACCTACTAGCGGCATTGCAGCTGAGCACGCCACCGAGAATTTGTTATTTTTTATTAAATAGTAACTAAGGGGCTGTAAAAACCCAAAACTTTTATCATAACGCGAAAAATTTCATCATTTCAATATTTTATATTGTCCCAAAATACAAATTTAACCATCATGGGGCCAAGTCTTTAAAATCTAATAATTAATCAACAATTAACAATTATTTTGGAAAATTGCTTATAACAAAATATTCGAAGATCATTATCTCAGAATATTTAATGAGGAATGGACACTATGTCTGGATGTTGACTGTCTCTAAGTATATTAATATATGTGTTGTTGTGAATCAAAAGTCACGCTAGGTGTGGATTGCAGCACGGTCTGAGAATTTGGTGACATGGTAAACGGCTTTTGTCCTAGGTATCATCAGCTAGGGGGCATTGCGTGGTGAGTGGTGGAACTTAACGCCGCGTAGGTATTGTATGATCTATGTGGAGATGAAGTGATGTGAAATAGCTGCATATTATATTTAATATTACGTTTTTCCAATTTAACTGGCCTTCATTATATTTATGTTCCAATACAGTTATCTGGTACAGATGGAGACCGTGCTGCTGGAGACAGCTAAATGATTCATCGGCCTAATTAGAAAAATTCTAATGACTTGTAAAATTTCATATATCGATGGCTCCTTTGCCAATCACTCTCTCGCACGGATTTTTCTCATTTTGGGAATGCAACAGCAAAAATTAATAGAAACACGAAAATATCTACACACATTAAGAGTTACAAAAATAAATAGATTTAGCCAGAATTTGCCAACACGAAATCTGTAAGACGATACCCTTGCCCGTATTCTATCTAACAATAGATTCTGTTACAAAATATAATTCATACTATATTATTCTCAAAATAATAACTAAATTTCTTTCTTTATTAATTTACAAACAATAATTCTTAGTAGAAAATAATTAAAATTTTACTTATTATACAAAAGAAAAATATATTTTGGAAATTAACATATAAAAGTTAGTGATTCAACATACATAGCGAAGTAGAAGTTATGCAATTGGCATAGTGCCCGATATCCACATGTTTCCATTGCTGCAGATAAAATCTATCAAATAGTTGCCTCTTAACTATTATGTTAAATCAATTTTCATATACATTTTTCACTTTAAATATTGATGTTTATGTTAAAATTAACATTACATCTAAAACACTGAGAAGATACAGTTAAGAAAATTATTTTATATTAAGTATTCTATAAGTCCTGACAGTCGCTACGCACAAACCTTAGTCCATATTGGCAAATACGAAACATTTAAAGATATAAGAAATAGGAACTATGTTAAAACATAAGAAGTTGAAAATTGAAGGCAAATTAATTAAGCGGGGTATAAGTTTAGGGTTCAGAAGAAAATGAGAAATCCGGCGAGAGGATGACCGTCGATTAATCGCCTCCAAGAGAAAGTGCCTGAACAATGCGCGGGTCGGCCTTGCTGCCCTCGCGGAACTCCTCGAGGGTGAGACGATCATCGTGGTTCTTGTCCATCTGGTCGAAGATCTTGTCGACACGCTTCTGCGGTGTGTTCTCATCTTCAGGCTGCGGTGTTTGGCCCTGGAAAATTATAATAGTCCAATGTCAGACTTTGCAAAAATCTAAATTTAAAGCACCCCAATAATATAAACAAAATGTGTTAAAATATAAAAGAAGGAAATCGACAAAGTATAGTTACAGAAATGCCAGGGATATCGTTATACGAATGCCACAAAAAATATTTTCTTGTAAAAAGTTGCCAAGAGATGGCTCGCACTGGCAAACAATCAATGGATCTTATGTATGTGTTGACCGCATTCAAAACTGTTGGCTGACTTTTTGCATTGTTTTCGGCAACTTGACTCGTTTCTGTGCTTTTATAATTATGTTTTATTGAACATGCTGTATATATAATTGTTATACTTACAACCATCTGGTAGATCGCATCGACTATGTTATACATTTCGTCTCGAGTGATGTATCCGTCGTTGTCCACGTCGTATAGGCGGAACGCCCCTGTGGAGCATATCACAAAGGGTAAGGTAAATACAGGGACGGTTGTGGATTCGATTCCCACTAAAGGGAATAAATTATTATTCATTAATTCACTTCATTTCATTCATTTCTTCTCTTTAGGTTCCCTCCGCCTACCCTGTTTCACCTGATTTTATTTTAATTTAAGGAAAGTAAGTTTAAATTCAAATTTTAATTACAACATTATATATTATTTTAATATGAACCGATCTTTGACAGCACCACTAAAACTAAGTCTAATATTTAGTTCTAGTCAACTAAGCTTATGACTAGTATAGAAGAAATTTCAAATGGAACCAGCATTAGTATACCTCAGTACAATGATTACATTCCAAAGTAACATACTCGTACTTACAGTGCAGTTTTTCATCCAGATTGCCACGTGACGTCACCGAAAGCGCTCGTATGAATTCTTCAAATTCAATCGATCCATCCTATAAAAAAATAGCGAAATTAATGATTTAAAAAATGATATTTAATATTTATCTATTTTATTTTAATCCAGAAACGAGCTGGCTTTTAAAATTCGAAGTTTACGGTCAGAAAAAAAAAGTATGAAAATGATATATGTATATTTTCCAAGAAAAGAAACTTTCTACATGTGCTTTTCAAACAAAAACGCCGCGACGATCAGGGCTGATGAGAAACTATTCTCATTCTCATTCCCAATCAAAAAAAAATATTTTTATCAGTTTATAAAATAGGCGTCATGTTTTCTTTATTTGTATCTTATAATTATATAAAGTATTTATAAAATAAGATATAAAATTGTATTCTTTTATACTTACATTGTTTTCATCAAACACTCTAAAGACGAGCGAAGCGAATTTGCTGGGGTCACCTTGAGGAAAGAACTGCTTGTAGATCTTGATGAAACCCTAAACACAAATAAATTATGTAGTTTTTTACTATATGCCCTTATTGTACATATAAAACGACAATCTATTTAAGTTCAATAGCAAAATATTTAACAGAATATGTATCTTTTTTATATTTCGGTAATATATTTTAATAATAATTGAATGAAATTTCCATCAAATGTATTAATATGGATAACGAAAGGAATAGTACCTGTTCGGTGAGCAAGCCGTTAGGGCAATCCTTCAGGAAACCTTTGTGCCTAAGAAATGAAAAATAAATATATAATAACATCTCGTGAACTTCGGTACTAATATTGGAAGACATGAACGTGCAAAATTCTTCTTCTATTAATTAAAAATTAACATTTCTATGACAAAATAAATAAACAATATATAATAATATTATGAACAATAACAACAAATAGGAAACAAAACGTTTGGATAACATTGGGTAACTAATTTAAAATCAATGAAAACGTTTTGCAAACGCAATACTATTGACATTCCTACTTTAAAATTTTAAAACATTCCTACAACTACAACAGAGATAGAGAGAGAGTGTGTTGCTTTTTTAATAGAAAACAATAGAGTACATGCACATCATTTGCATATATCTAGTATATTCTTATATAAATATTATATTTTAAATGTATACGAGCACAGCCGAGGATGGTAACAGAAAAATAGAGTTAGCTGAACATTTAGAAAAACAGGAATCAAGTGAAAAGTACAGTTAAATTGAGAAGTTGAACCTTTTGTGTCCCACATTCAATCGGTTATTGGGGCTATAAGTATATGAAACATTTTACTAAAATTAAAACCTAAATTAAATTATAAAGACTTTTATAATGTTATCATTTTTTTATAATTATTTAAATGAATGAATAATATATTTCAGTCATGAAAAATTCTTATCTTTTATTTAAAAAATTCTTAACTTCTCCATTAGCATTTAGCAATTACATTTGTAATTATAATATATTATAATTAAGTTTTAACGTACCAAAATAGTCTATAAAAATTTAATCATGGCTACAGTATTAATAAATATTTTATGTAAATTCTAAGCAATAAAATTTAAAGTGAGTTTCATATGATTAACTCGATTTAAATTTGCTATACACATATAATTCTTATTTTAGTTCTGTGTTAGTAGATAAAAGAAAATTAGACATATTAGAGGCCAGTTAAATATATATTAAACAAAATTTCAAACAATACATAAATAAAATAAATTAAATACGCTAAAACATATAAATCAAAAATATAATGATAGTAAACCAACATACCAAAGCCTTATTTCCTTTTCGGTAACTGTAACAAAGAGAGAGAGAGAAGAGTTAAGATAAGAAATCAAACATAGAGATACATAATTTTATAAATAGGTAAAATTAAAAAAAAAATTAAAAAATGCAATTTCAGTTTTATGAGTATTACTACTGTAGTACCTACTTACGCAGTAATACGATCGAATCAAAGGCACGTTATCGAATTTTGACATGTTCACATAATACCTCAATATTTTTAAAATAAAAAAAATAATTTCACAAATATTAATTTAAAATATTATAAAACAATTAAATATAACAAGGTTAGGTATGAGAAGCCGTATTTTTCAATTAAATTCTGGAAAAGTCTTAAATTATCAATTACTTCAATTTTAATTGTATTTATTTTGTACATAATCAAAATAAATATTATTAAGAAACAAAAAACTTAACTTCTAAAAAGAGAAAAACAAGCCTAATCATTATTCATTGTAAAAAACCATCAAAATCGATCATAAAGTTCGGTCTTTACAACGTAACATAACAACAAACATAGACTATTAAACACAATACCCTCTTGCGGGTCGCGTAGTCGGGTAAAAATACAGTCCTAATATTCTTGATTTATGCCAATCTATAGCCTATTTCAAAAGTCAATTAACTAATTGTCAACTGGCAGACGTCAAACCGAAAATGGATTACATTATATCAATCGCTTGATCCTTTTCAAATATTTCTGGAAAATGAAGCGAGTATAAAAATTTGTACTTTAGCTTATAGTAAAATTGAATAAAATGTAATTCTAATTTGGTATGTGATATTTTTTAAATTTTGTGTTTCAAGTAACATATTTATTTTAGTTCTCCGAGTAAGAATCGAACCCACAGCCATTGCATTAACAACGACTTTGAATTATTTAATGTCATTACAGATTTTTAGAAGAGTAACAATAATTTTCTACAACTAATCAATTACGTGAGTTAAATGTAAATGAAGAGAGTTCAATACACTTTTGTTGATTAAACATTATTGGCATATATAGATTGCTCCTAGAATTCTAATACTACCCTGAAATTAGGCTAACAGTCTTTTGAAATTAGATTGTCTAACGGACCTTTAAATAAATATCATTATTAATGGAACTTAGCTGTGACATAGATGACATTAGATATTATATTGTGAGTATGTTTATATGTATTTATGTAATATTCTGTTTTATTTTCACACACATTTCATGTCACGGGCGTAAACAGAAAATCTTAATAATAAATTAAAAGAAAATGTTGACGACTGCAACCTACGTTGTCCATAACCATCATATCAGACATTTCCTACTAATCTCCGTATATACTAGTGCCGTACATTGTACTAGCATATCCAATAGTAGGTATACTCGTATATAACCGTAATATCGTTTGCGTGGATTCTACAACCTTTGCCATGTTTCTTCTATTTACCGCTCGATGTCATTGAAATTTGAAGCCATTCTCTATTTATTCTCCGTTTTCTACCTAAATCCTAGTGTTGTGAGTGACAAAGACACGATTTTTTTACCGGAGCAGCCCGTAGCAGTTCAATATAGACCAAAAATAATTTAAGATACATATAGCAAAATGACAACAAAATGTAAAAAAGACTGCGGGAAGAAAGTGCTAGTTGGACTCGCCCTCCGAGGCTTCCGTACCAATTTCAGGATTGTAGGCCAACAGTAAGTAGAACTTATAAAAGTTGACAAACTTAAGTTTGCGGGCGTACGTACTCATTTTGTATGAAAGAAACTACAGATATAAGTTTGTAACAATTTTTTTCTATGAAATACCTGCAATTTTTCAATTTTGGGTTTTTTTCTTTTATTTGTATTGTAAGTTCTCACTTCGTGCTTGAGCTTTTATTTCAGCATGTATATGAAAAATTTGTAGAAGTAAACGCGAAAAACTGCCCAATGTCCCTCCAAGGTAGTTTATTCTATGTCCTATCCTTCTCATCATCTTATAAAACAAAGTCGCTTTTCGTGTCTGTCTGTTGTTTCTAACTCTTCTTCTTCTAAACCACCCAACGGATTTTTATGCGGTTTTCACCATTAGGTCGAGTATTTTTCGTAGAAGGTTTATATATAGTTTATTATTTGTACATTCTTATGTAAATTAACATAAATACGATAAATGTGTATAAAGTCCTACCCGTTGAGACACTTTCGCGCATGCGCTGCTTTAATGGTAAGTACTACATGAAAATAATGTACTGGAGTTTTGTTCCTCTTAATAAGATCTACAAAAAAGTCTGCGACGGCATATTCGTATCTTTTAAGAATAACGTGTAGTGATCATTTTTCTGTCTTAAAATAATAATTTCAATATATTTTTTATTGTGAGTCATATTTTTCCATAATGGTATTAATCCTTATCCTTTAAAATACTTTATTAATTTTCTACGTTAAACGAAGATAAAATTTACTCTTTTACACTATTTCGAAATTGCGAATAGTTTTAGAGAAAAACGCATTTAATTGTTGACACATCACGCCGTTCACACATCAACTGTATCGAGTCAAATTTCACTTATCCCTTACTCTCAGCATATAAATAAGTATATTAGTTACGTTGGCCATTTAATGTAGACTTCAAAACTGTCTTTTACTGTTTTTCATTTTAATAAGTACTTTAGAAGTTGTTACAATATCAAAACGTCCTTGCTGCGAAACGGCTCGCCACTCGCCATGCGTCCGCCGCGCCCGCCTGCCTTACACGCATCGGTGGTTCAGTGGTAGAATGCTCGGCTGCCACGCGGGCGGCCCGGGTTCGACTCCCGGCTTTTCGCCATGGACATAATACCCTCTTCAGCATTAACCACAAGCTCGAAAATAAAAACCCGCCTGCCTTTATAGCAACGAAGATTTAGATGCGTTTGTATTGGATAATTGGAGTTGAACGTATTATTTTTGTTTTGTTTATAAATTCTTCCGTTTAAAAATAGTCATTTAACTATCTAAAAATAGTCATTTAAATATATTTTAATAAGTACTTGAAAAGATTAGTAGCACAGATTTAAAATTACGGTACCTACTAAAAAATCCTTGCTGTGTAAAACAATTGGAAAATCCTTATTGACACTACAAAAATGCGGATTACATTAGGGCTTCATTAATTTTCACATTATCTTAAGTGCTTTGCAAATATACATTATATGAATAATCTAGTAGTAAAAGCGGGCGAAGCCGCAAGAGGGTCGCTAGTATACTATAATTTTAAAAGAAACAATAATATAAATAGGTATGTATCAAAGCTATGACGAATAGGACATAAACAACTTGGCAATGACACAATCTGAAATATGGGTACTCCGAGGATGTGGTAGGTTGATATTTACGGTCTTAATGGACGATTTCGATTCGCCCAAATGGTACATTAAGATCTATGAGAAATGTTAGTCTCGGTTTGGTCAATAACAGCATATATTATAGCCTCGATCATCATAGAAAGCCAGTTCAGCCAGTTCAGTCAGTCATAACCGTAACCCTGTAGCTTGAATAATTTGTGTGTTGGTCTGGTCGTGCTTACCTAATGGTTCGGGGTTCAATCTTTACAAGTGGAAGTAGTAACTTAAACAGGCAGTGTTTCGTAAGATATGTTTCTACTGCTATATGAAAAATACCTCGCTAAATGTTTAAAGTATTCTATCAAAGAATTATAATTTAGTTACATGATATTGGTGCTTATCAGTTGCTTTATCGCCATAATACAGGCATTATAAAAAGAAATAACATCAAAATATTCTTTACTCTATTAGGTCAAGTCTAATTTGGAGGAAGGCTATCATTTGTAGCTTGTCCAAGCACTCGTCATTCATTTGAAATTCAAATAATATAAAAATCCAATAAAAAATCTTTAAAAATATACAACTAATTGAAATATCCAAACAAATTAAACATTCGAGACTTCAACAAAGCGTTTAAAAGCGGGTCCTCGGTTATCCAATAACTTTAACTTTACAATGGATGCCACTCAATTGAATCCTCGCCGTCCTCGTTCCATCGCTATTGCAATCTGTGGCTAGATCCAGCTCTGTCAATCGAATAAATCCCGTGAATAAGTCCTAAAGTAGTATAACTATTTTATAACAATATTAAACTATAAATTGAATTTTTTTTTTAGCTTCACGCTGTATCCCGCACATAGCAGGGTAGGCAGAGGGAACTTTTTTTAGTGTTAAGAGACTCCCCATTTTCCGCCGAATTCTGGAGGCATGGCGTGTAGAGTGGCAGAACTCAACGCCGCTCGTACTGACATATTTGTTACATATTATTTATTAATATCTCTTGGTCATGTATACTCGTATATTGATTTTTATTTTATTGGTAAAGGCAGTATATCATGTATTCTCTTGTAGTGTATCTCTTTTTTCTTTTTTACCGTACAATCTCCTTCGCGTGATCTCCCTATAACGTGACATTAGCGAAGTGATTAGAACTCAACCGACACGCTTTGAACGCCATAAACTAAGAACTGAACCAAATATAACTATTACTAGGAAAATAATCAATATCCTATTTTCCAAGGGTGTAATAATATTTCTCAATATTTATAAGGATATAAGGGGTAAGTGAAACTGTAATTTATTTGTATCTTTTTTCGCCGGGAACTTTATTGGAACAGAGTTCAGAGCTGCATCCGGGGGGAAATGAGGAACGTGTATTTTATTATAAACTAAATAGAAAAGCTGATATATTATTATTGAATTTTATTATTGAGTTTCCTGCCGGCTCTTCTCAGCAGAACTGCCTTTCGAACCGATGGTAGCTTTTTGGTTTATATGTTGCAAAAGTGCTATACGCATTTTTGCAACTATTCTATTTGAATAAAGAATATTTTGAATTTGAAAAAAATATTCTGTGTGATGTTAAAATAACTTGTGAAGTATATTTGCCCACGGCAGCTTTGGATTTTATTATTCTTTGATCATTTCAATTGACTTCATACTTCATTCAAATATAAAATGTAAATAATTTGTGTATGATTTTTCAGTCTCCCGTATCCCGCAAGCGGGGAAGACAGTAGGAGCCTAATACTAAGAGACTCCGCTCTCCACTTTCTGCCGAATTGAAGCATTGCGCAGAACTCAACGCCGCGCTTTGCATCGATACTAGAGAGAAAATATGAAATTATTAAATATTTCATTGCCTCAAGTGGGAATCGGTTCACATTCTATATTGTTAATAGAAATAGCTTTAATAAAAAATAAAATTCCGTTCTCACTTCTTTATCAAGCAGGTAGCGAGGTATATAGGAGTTTTACGTTTTTCTTTAATGCAAGCAATGTACTCGGTCCATGAAAGAGGTTACGGGCTATAGATTTTTATCTTCTGAAACCCCAGAGGGACCCCGACGTCGACGCGACGGGAAAGACTTTTGAAAATGATTAAAGCTGCATCCGATGTCTTCGGTACATTTGTACTTAATACACAGAGAAAATTCACTTCTTGTAACACTTTGAGATTTATCCTGTTTTTCCTACATGAGTGATATGTATGTAATTTTTCAGCATTGCTAAAGTTATTCTAGACTTGTGAGGGAATTATAAAAAACTTAATGTAGCGGGATTTTAACCCGCGCCTTTCGGAAACCGTAAGGCACTCTGACCACTAAGCCATACAACTGAACTGCACTGTATCTCCAAGAGGTACAAGTTCAAATCCAGCTACGTTCAAATTTTCATACGTTTTCTTAATAAGTAGCTATACATATTAAAATAAAATAATTAACTTTGCAAATTGCATTAAAAAACTTTTCAGTGACAATAGAATTTCTGGATTTGTAGTAGATTCTGATGTAAAATATAATATGGTTCAATGAATTATTTAATTAACTTTAAATTTATCTATTTTTAATCTTTATATTAGAGGGAAAATTAAGAAATTAAGATAAATTTCAGCGTTAATCTCAGTTACTGACTATCAAGAAATCTACGCTCTTATTTTAGAAATGCTTGTTGTGCCCTAAGTAAGATAAATTGAGATGAAAAGTTTATATGAAACTTCAGAAGGAAATGAAGACAGTCGTGAGTATATTAAGAAAATCCAATATAACATTATTTGGTCGTAAGGCAAATTGATGATAAATTTAAGTATGACATTTAAATTTTATTATTTTTTAATTAATTTATTTAAACTTTTCACTATATCCAGGTATAGCAGAGTAGGCAGAGGGAACCTGGGAACCTACTGTTAAGACACAAAGTTTAACAACAAAGAATTTAAAAATATCAAATATTTAATTTCATCGAGTGGAGATCGAACCCATAACCTCATTTACTGTAACACTCTTATGTCCCTGTGCCACAACGGCCTCATTACTATCATAAACCGATTATTCCATTTGAGCTTCCAAACACTTATAATTTATTATATTGCAGGTTAATAAGCAAAAATTCCACCGATAAGTCGAGTAAGAAGCAATATCTTCCATTTTATCCAGGAGTAAAATTCAAATACAGTATTTAAGTGAATCCAGAACAACGAGACCTCAAGAAAGCCATCAAAATCTTACAAGTCCCGAGCAGACGACCGAGCTGAACGCTAATATTGACTGTACTGTTTCCGCTCAGAGACGTGTATTGCAAAACCCTTTAAGAGAACAGCTATATAAATGTACAACCGATATTAAACACACAGAACGATCGGTTGCTGTGAAACCAGTAGAATATGTGAGAAGTAGAGGAGAAACGAGCGTTTTCTAAGGTGAATCGATTTTTTTTAGTTTCCCGCTGTCCCGTTTTAGTATACCATATATGTCAGGATAGTAAGAGGGAACCTAGTGTTAAGATATTCCGTTCCTATCTAATTTTCGTGTAATAGGTTTAAATAGGTATTGCGTGTTGAGTGGCGGAAGTCAACCCCGCTCTTACCTTGGTACCGGAGCGGAAAAATGAAAATATTAATAATAATTCATTCCCCCCAGTGGAAATCGAATCCACAACGACTTTCTTAGGCCTCGGCGACAATAAATTACCATAAGAGATTCCCTTAAAGTTTCTCCCGTCTAAATTTACACGATAACTATAATAACGTTGTAAACGTTCGAAGCAGCTTAGGGTCGTAGTCTCGTAGTCGAGTGCACACACTAGTTATCAAACTCAATACAGCCAAATAGCTTCGTAAGTGTAGTTGATGTCACGGGACCTAGCTCAAGCCATATTAAATTTACAGCAGGCTTTAAGTGATCAGAATAATATCGGTAGGCAAGCGTTCCACAAGTTTCATATTCATATGGTCCCAATACATTGACGTCCATAGGATAGGATCTGGTGTAATCCTGACTAATGAAATGTGTTGATACAATCACGTAATATGGAAAATGTTGATGAAAAGCTTTCAATAATATTATATATAGGTAACAGTCTTTCAAAAAGAAAATACTAGATATTATTATTATTACAGCTAACTGTAGTATTCTGAAGATTAAAAAAATCTGAAAATCCTTAGTGATTTTGCCACCATCAGAATCATTCAAGCATTAAATATTTTTTGTTAAATGTAAAGAAAATTTGAAGAACCCCAATACATTTAAATTCAGTGTATTAAACGCTGACTTCTTGTCGGAGCAATTGTTCAGTGGCGGAAATAAACGCCGCGCTTTAAAAAAGTTTTTTGTATATTTTATTACTGTCAATGAAAATGTAGTAAATAATTTGGTGCAGAGAAAGACAATTTTAAAAGAACTACACTTTCCACCCGTTTGAGTGGCATAACTTAATGCCGCGCTTTCTCTTGTTACCAGAGTGAAGAAATGAAAAGAATACATTCCCCCGAGTGATATTTCAACACACCACCGTCGTGTTTACAGTGCTACTGGGCCACAGGGGACTGTTACTGCTATATCTTATATCCATACCTATATTATAAATTCGAAAGTAACTCTGTCTGTCTGTCTGTCTATCTGTCTGTCTGTCTGTCTGTCTGTCTTTTACGCAATCAGGGCCAAACCCCTAATTTAATTGTGATAAAATACTCATATAGAGATACTTGAGGGTCTCGGGATGAACATAGGATACTTTTTTTTCTCATATTTTTAATATTTTCGATATATACCAATATATTAAAATAATTAATTTGACATGCAATTTATTCCGCCATGTTAATAACAATCGTCACTACGCGTTGCTAAGTAACGGCTTGCAAAGTTTGTTGTTTTAAGAAAACGTCACCCAAAGTGAGTTTGCTTAATGCATACATGGCGCGCGCCGATATAGATTTGTATACATTAACAAAAATTAGATGATTTCTATAATTTGATATTCATCCTTATGAAAATAAATATAATAGTCACTTTTAGCATTTTATTTAGATTGAAATTATAGTTTACTGTATAACATACTAATAAATAATTAAGGAGATGTCACTGATTCCAAATGACCTAGCCTACGAGTGGTATATATAGTATGAGTATGACCGACGCGAAAGGGCAAGATGATGGGATTGATGATTTTGTAAATTTTTATATACTTTCGAATTACTATTGTTTTTTATGTAATTATTTGCTGCTTATAATTAATTTATCTCAGTTAGGTTGTCTATACCGATGTTATACACTTAAAATTTCTAATTTTAAAATTATTAATTATTTAATATAGAAAAATGTTTAGTACGCGCGCACGGCAAACTTTAGGTACTTTTTCTAATATTAAGAATTTCCTTTAGTTACTTTTACTTCTTTTGTTTGTTCATTTCGGTTACTCAGATATATGTTCTAATAATAAATCTCCACTTATTATTATTTTTTAAGTTATTTTAATTATTTAGGCTTATATTTTCGCGGGCGTAGCCGCGTCCGGGCCCACTAGTTATTTAATATAGAAAAATGTTTAGTACGCGCGCATGGCAAACTTTAGGTACTTTTTCTAATATTAAGAATTTCCTTTAGTTACTTTTACTTCTTTTGTTTGTTCGTTTCGGTTACTCAGATATTTTTTCAAATAATAAATCTCCACTTATTATGTTTTTTTAACTTATTTTAATTATTTAGGCTTATATTTTCGCGGGCGTAGCCGCGCCCGGGCCCACTAGTATATATATATATATATATAAAATTGAAAGGTCACTCACTCATCACGAAATCTCAGAAACTACAAGTGCTAGGAATCTGAAATTTTGCATAGGAGTTATTTATAGGACGTAGGTGCTCGTTAAGACGGGAATTTACAATATTCGACTTCTAAGGGGTTGTTTTTGGGGTTGAAAGATTGTATGAAACTTCGTTACTACAAATGCTAGAAGTCTCAAATTTTGCATAGACGTCACTAGGACGTAGTCATGGAGATAGAAATTAATAATAACATAGGTCACGTGGGTGAAACCGTGAGCGGGCCGCTAGTAATATTATAAATCTTATATTAAGAAAAGAGAAATTAAGCCAAAACCTTATTGACTCCAAAGAGTAAACAGTGTTCCAAATAAATGTCTCTCTTCATTTGGTTTGAGGTTATTTTAGTTTGTTATTGTTAAGCTCGCAGCACTTAGCCGCAACTACAGCGAACTACACTTAATAAGTAATTATATGAACTTCATACAGAATTTCCTTTGGCATTTTCCAAGGGTTCTAAGACGTTTTATTTATATAAATGTAGCTTTTATATTTATATAAAATTAGTCTTATGTGCTGTTTTGAACTAAAACTGGTTCTCTGTAAAGTCGGCTTACAGACGATAATTTGTTAACGTGATAACGTTACAAGAAAACATTAATGAAAAATGACATACTTTTGTAATTGAATAGAGTTATGAGAATTTATGATAAAATAAAATTAAAGAAAAAACCTTTTTAAAAACAAGCTTTTTTTATTTGTTAATAAAATGAACAAAAAAGTTAAAAATAAATTAACTTTACATTTTAATTAATAAACTAATAACTTGACACTTTAATTAAAAAAAGAAGATGCTGAATGTTCTGAATTATACCACCAAAATTATTATTTTTTATATTTATACGAATTTATATAATTCTCTAAAAATGTTTATAATAAATATAAATATATTAATTAGGTTACCACTGACCTACCACAATACGTTGTATCTTAATTAGGTAGATATATTTGAAATGTGTCTTGTGTTATATACACAATTCGTTCGAATAGTGAACTCTACGCGTCCCAATTAGGGAAATAATTAGGAGTCTGACAATATGCAATTGTAGCATTTATTCTAGCATAAGATATCACTGATATATAATAATGGAATAGATATTAATTGAATATTTAGGTTTCCTAAAAAATATATTATATAAAATGTCGTCGTGTCATATGGGCTTAAACGTGTGTAATCGCAATCGTTGTGGGTTCGATTCCTACAACCAACCAGGGATACAGTATGAGGCTGAAAAAAAATCTATTATTTATGTGTAGGATGCACACTGTTGAGTTCCGCCACTCACCACGCGACGCTCGAAAAAATCGGCGGAAAGTGGGGAACGGAACCCCTTAACCTACTCTGGTTCCCTCTGCCTACACGGCAGGCACGGTGAAGCTAATTTATTTGTATTTATATCTAAAAGTAGCGGGAGACATTTTAATTTTGTTTACGTGTCCGGTGTCCCTATAGTAAATTCTAATGTAATTAACGGAAGAGCTTTATATGGCTTAGGTTAAGATGAATGCATTTTAGGGCCTATTAGATAATTTATTTATCATTTTGTATAAGAATAGTAGGGTAATAATAGTAGCTAGTGAAAAAATAAATGTTACAAGTAGAATTTTTTCAGCTGTATCCTGTATATAGTGGAGTAGGTAGAGGGAACTCAGTGTTAAGACACTCCATTCCCCACTTTCCGCCTAATTTTCAAAGCATTAGTCAAGTACCAGATCGAAATAATAATCTATTACCCCGAGAATCTATTACCCCGGAATCAAACCCACACTCTTGCAAAGATAAAATCTTATAATGAAGCTAATTCTTTGTGTATCAATACTACACCCCATTCTTCGCTTACCGTCCGAATTCAAGACATTGCGTATTAGGCCCCGTATTTATAAATTGGTCTAAACTCTGGGGTCGATCTTCAGAGCGATCTTGAGATGTCGTTTTCATTTATAGATAAGAAGATAATTTCCAAAACTCAGATATTTATACATTTAAGTATATTAAATATTTTATACGGGCACAAGTGATAAGCTTCTACGTTCATCCATTTTATCTTGCGTTTACTTTTTATGGTCGGCAATAAACCATCGGTTGCTAAGAACGATCTTACACGGTACTTTAGAATTGATGAGGAATCCCGTTGCGATTGAACATTTAATTGCTCTCTTTTATTGACTTTCGGGATTCTTCATTTTTAAGTAGTGAACTTGATCAATTACTTCTTAGTCGATGTGGAGGAGAGAGAAACGTGTGATGTAGTTTAAAATTATTTGTTATTTGTGAAATGATTTTAATGAAACTTATAGGTTAGTGTGTAGAAGCGAGTGTGGGTTCGATCCCCACTTGAGTAAAAGGAAATATTTAATTAAATTTATATTTTCATTTCTTCGCTCTTGTGTCGAGGCAAAGTGCGGCGTTGAGTTCCGCCACTCAAAACACAATGTCTTAACACTAGTTTTCATTCATATAATTTATGAATGAAAATGGCAGCTCAAGATCGATCGCTCGAATATACGCAGTTCTAATGAAAGGTTATTTAGTATGTTTCTGATTACTAGCTATGTACATAGAGATATTTGGCATTATAATAAATCTTTGGTAACTATTGCGGAGAAATGCTTATTAATTATTTCGTTTCAATTCTCAAATGACAAATAAAGATTCTTCATTTCCCACAATACCTAAGCGTCGGCTTTAATAACAGGTTTTCACCAAAGGACTGAAGGACGGACAGAATGACAAATTAGAAAATCGAGAATTAAACTTGACATAACTAATAGGAAGTTGCTCTAAATAGAAACTATTTCACAAATACGCAAGATTGAGTTTAATAATGAATCAGGCGCTTATATCTGTAATAATTTGTTTTTATTAAACAGTGCGGCGTTGAATTCCGCCTCAATCCGCAAAGCCTGGAAAATTTGACAGAAAGTAGCGAACGGAATGTTTTCTAATTAGGTTAGTTTTAATTAGGCTATAAGCGTGAACTTAAAAAAAACATTAATAAGTTTTAAATAAGCTATAAAATGATTTAGGGTGGTTTCGCACTATAGTGCCGGTCACGGTCCGATCTCATATTGTATGAGAAATGTTCTTATATTCGGGAATTGACCGGAAGTTGATGAAAACGATAGTATGAATGCTCACATTGTTTCTCATGTAAGAATATTTTTTTGATATTAAATCGAGAACAAACCGTAACTGGTACTATAGTGTGAATCTTGCCTTAATGTCCTGTGCGTAAATGACTGGTGGAAGATAAATTTGTAGTATACTTTGCACGTTTTAATTAAGGGAAGCCTTTTTATGTTAAATAAAAGGCATAGTACTTCCATTTCTAATTAGAAAAATGAGCCTGGTTAAAAAATAGCTATGAAAATTATGAATTTTACTTACTGTTTATATAAGAAGTTAGGTAATTAACTAATTATTCTTGTACTGTTTGTATAACATAAATAAACTTAAGTGTAAAGTTAATTGTATCAAGGCAAGGCGGAAATTGGCAAGATAGGGCTACATATATAGAATTTTAGTTAATTAAAATTAATTTCATTGAAGTATAGCGGTGGAACGCTGTTGATATACTTATCTATTTCTAAACATATGTATACGGATATGGCTTCAATCATAGTCTGTCTTGTAGTACATATAATATAGTATATATATGGAACAAATGGCGTTGAGTGTCTTTACATTAGGTTCCCTCTGCCTACCGCGCTGTGTGCAGGATACAGCGTGAAGCTGTTATATTAAATATGCTATAATATATATAACAATATATTATCACTTTTTATTATACCTATGTATTTTTATGACAGTATATACGATATATACTTACAATTGTTATATACAAATATATTTAAAGGAATATGGATTATTAATATTATTATATATACCCCAAAAAAGCTTATAGTACACTCTGCTTACATGTTTTATTCCCTTGATTTGAGAAAGTTTTTGCCACGGCAAAAGCCTCATATTAAAAGCCTTCTATCTTTTCCGAGATTACTGAGGCCGTACTATTTACATTATATAAATAATATTTTGCTATTATTTAGGAAATAATTAAAGATTTTTCATATGCACATGTTTCCCTTATTCTACAGTAGCAAGAGAATACATAATGATATGTTCCGTTGAGTAGCGGAACCTTGTGACATACTTTACTTAACCTAACCTAGTTGAAGTAAGATTAATGTTTTAAATATAAACATTTACTGTAGCCAGTAACAGTCTTTGTTATTGTTCCTCGTATATATCTTATATATTAAACCTACCTTTATAATATACTAGCGGCCCGCCCGCGGCTTCGCCTGCTTGAACTACGTTATTAATAATTTCTGTCTCCATGAGTACCTACGTCCTATAAGTGACGTCCATGCAAAATTTGAGACTCCTAGCATTTATAGTAACGAAGTTTCATACAAATTTTCAACCCCAAAAACAACCCCTTAGGAGTCAAATATTACAAATTCCCGTCTTAGCGAGCACCTACGTCCTATAAGTGACTCCTGTACAAAATTTCAGATTTCGTGATGAGTGAGTGACCTCTCGATTTTATATAAATAGATTAAAATGGCGAAATCTTTATATATTAAAAAATATATATATTTTATTAAAAAAGATATAGCAGAAAACAAACCCATTACATTATAGTAAAACTTTAGTTATCACAAGATTCAGATTTAATTGGAAGAACAAACTTCCAACATAAAGTCTTATTAAAACGACAATCCATTATGTGAAGCACAGTTTAAGTTTCGCTTTTAATTATACTCTTCTTTAATTAAAATAGTTTCGAATCATTTAAGAACATAAATATTTGTCTACGTTTATTAAGATTAAATATCTTAATATTAATAACATTCTTATTTATTGGAAATATAAAAGTAATTATATTATTAACAAAATCGAGTAAAACATAGATTTAGATAAGTGATACCTACGCCATATATATTTATTTAAAAAAAAAACGTTAATCACTTTTGATTTCTAATAATTATTATTCTTAATTATTTTTCATTAATAATCTATCATTTTTAAACTATCTCTGTGACGTCTGTTTAAAATATGCAAGCAAATTTTTAAAAATGAAAAAAGTCTTTATTTCTTTAAAAAAATAACTCTATTTCTTTATGTAGAATAGGCGTAACGCTAATGTGCAGTTAATATACACATAAAGAAATACTTTAAAAGATTTTTTCTATTTATTAATTATCATTTTAAAATTATAACCATAACCAAACCATTTTTAAAATCATTTAAAGTATCGATTTTAAGAGCTGAATTAATTTGGCTATTGAAAGGCGGATTGATTTATTAGCGTACACCAATCCTACTATTATCGGAAGATTCAATCAAGCGATTACATTTCGGCAATTGATTGGCGCGATGAAGCTCAAATATTTTGTTAAATGCAGCAAAATAAACGAATTTCTTGCCACCAGTATAAAAGTTGAGTAAGACAAATTTAGTCCCGTATTCCTAAATCACTCTCAAGTTTGAGATCGATCTTGAGATGATGTTTTGATTCATAAATTAAATAAGTATGTTCAATTCATACATTGTATTTTTAATGGTAAAATAGATATACAATTTATGATTGAAAACGGCATAACAAGATCGATCTCAGACTTGAGAGTGGTTTCAAAATAGGAACCTTAGCATACCCGGTTCACCATTGTGCGTAAAGTCGTATTTTCTTTAAGGAAATGGAAAAGTCATAACATTGCTCAGTGGGAATCGAACGTATATTCCAAACTATATATAACTATAATCTTTATGTATATTCTAAAATATTTAATATTTATTGCTCTGAAAATTGGCGCGGAATTTAAAAAGAGCTCAATAAAAAACAATTATAACGGCCTCTGCAAAAACTGAACGATAGTGAACAATAAAATGAAAAATATTTCATGAAAAAATAATTTGAGGCTGTCGTGGCCCAGGGGCACAGGGGTGTGAGTGTAACGCAAAGGTTGTGGGTTCGATCTCCACTCGGGGGGATGAATTATTATCTTCTATATAAAAAATAATAAAATATACGAGTATATAAAAGGACTTGTCCTCATTGACTGAGGTAAGACGCACGCACAGCCGTAACCGCTGATGGTAAAAACGTGAAATTTAAACAGATGTTTATTTTCGTAATCTGGACATCCACTAAGAAGGGATTTTGAAAAAATTTTACCCTAAAGGGGTGAAAGAGGGGTTCAAAGATTGTATGGAAAAAAAATTACACCGGCACCTATTTTTATAAAATTTAAAATGTAGATTTTTAAAAGTATTTAATTGAACACGTGTTTCATGGTTTTCTAGAATTCTCCCGCTAAGGGTGCAAATAAGGGGTTGAAAGTTTGTATGGAAAAATCTTTAAATCGCCATCGATTTTTATAAAATTTCAAATTTAGACTCTTAAAAATATTTCATTGATCACACATTTCGTGGTTTATTAGAATTCACCCCTAAATAAGCAAGCGAAGCTGCGCGCGTCCGCTGGTTTATTAATATTTTAATTTCTTCGCTGTGATACTTCTGATTTTGTTAGTAATAGAAACAATAAAAAATGATATTTGGGTACGCGAAATACTACGATTGTATAAAATGACGAAAAGTTTTTATATAATCAAATAGTTTTCAAAAAAAAATTATATGAAAAAAAATATATATAAAGAACAACGTCTTTGTGCAGCTCTATCAATTTCATAATGAATATTTGTTTTTCAACAGCTACGTAACGGCTATACTCGTACTGGCTGTGTTTGTCTTTCCAGTTGGAAGCCATTAAACATCCTTAGTGAATACTTAATGTTTGAAAACATAACAAACAGTTCCTGATAGACACCTCTACGTTATTTTCCTTCAACTTAGTCTTGAATTATGTCTTCGACTAGAAACTCCTTGAGAAACGTGAGTTTTATATGAAAAAAAAAACAAAAGTAAGTCTTAATTAATTAATTAAACCAATACATTTTTCTCTTACAGAAAATACTGGCCGCTTATACTGTGTTTGTATTTTTAGAAGTAGTCAATACTAGAGCAGTGACTACTAAGCCTATTGGGACAGAAAAACCAAATTTCAAGAGAGGACCAAGGAAAATAGAATCACAAACACTGTTTGTTAAGATTCCACAGGAACATAAAGACTTACCTGCTAAAGAAATACTTCCACAGCCAATATTTCCACGAGATTTAGACTTGGGGACTGGATGTACAAATCAAATTGCGAAAATGCTAATTCCGGTAAAAGCTTCTAATGAATTAAGTCAACCTGCCTCGTGGGACGGCACAAGTTTTATTAAAGTACCTACAATAAGACAACCTTTTGACGAATATAAAATTATTGTGGCACAGGCACCGAGAAACTTAAAAATTGGAAATGAACCCGTTGTCGTTTATATTGTTTTCCCTGAAGACGATGATAGTGTTAAGAATTTTAAAATTCCTGAAATTTATTTTGTTGCTAAAAACAGATTATTAAGGAATAAGGTAGATGATCCATTTCTAATTGTAGACAACAATAGAACAGTTTCAGGATATAAAAGTAATAAAGTTATAAGAATTATTAGATTTAGAAATAAGTTCGCTGATCTGTTTGGATACAGATAAAAAACAAGAGGAAATATGGTAACAAATATTAGTCAAACAATAGAATGAACAGTAATCAGTGATATTATTATAAGATGGTTTTTTTATAACTTCACGTTGTATCCTGAAAATAGCTGAGTAGGCAGAGGCAATCTGGAAATCTACTGTCAAAACGTTCCCATTAAGACACTTCCGTTCCCCACTTTCGGCCGAATTCTGAAGACAATAAAGTGGTTGCATTCTGGGGGCAATGGAGTGATGGTATTCAACGCTGCATTTTGTCTCGTTTTCAGAGCGTATATTAAATATTTCATCACCTGGAGTGAAAATCGAACCCACTTTTACCCCTGCGCCACGACTGGCCTCTATAATTTAAATGCAATAATGAATAAAACTTATAATTTTCGACTTTTATATAATATTTATATTTGAAAATATATTTCACATCCAATTAGATATATTTAATTATACAAGCAACCACTGTGTTAAAGGTGCTAACGTTACGTAAGCAAAGAGACCCGGTAGAGCCATTACGTTCCAGGCCAGCGATCATCAGCGTAAGTCGATATCGATCAGGTCCGATAACTCAGTGAAATGAAAGATGAGAGCCCTTGACTTGAACGGATAGTGGAGTTTGAATTACACCAGCCTACTATTAAAATAGTTAAATTTTTCATTATAGTT
>JAEBDU010000064.1:3964449-4003766 GCA_016802625.1 Heliconius numata
AGAAGATGTCTTCCGTATTCATTAAGTAATTGTATTCATAAATAAATATCACCATCATAAAGTCTTTAGAGACGTTTGACCTTAATTTGTTACTTAAATAGAGTTATATTTAAATTATACATTTTTAAGCAACATAGAGTCAGAAGACTTATCAATATAATTATAATCAATTTATTCATATATTGTATAATATTATTGGATCATAATTTTGTGTTAATTATAGTTAATTTTGTGAAATGTACAAATTTTGTTTTGTTTTTCATAGACAAATTAAATTGTTTAGTGTTTTTCTTAGCTTCACTCTTATTACACACATTCCTATTAAGATATTTCCGTTCTCCATATTCCGCTGAATTCTGGAATCATTGCGTGTTGAGTGGCGGAACACAACGCCGAGCTTTTCCTCGTTACCAGAGGCAGAGGATTTAATATAATTACCATTATATTAAATCGAGATTATATTATAAGTTACATTTGACTACCGCTCACGCATTTCTTAAATATATTTCAAATATAATATATTAATAATTACTGATTTGATATTTTACAGCGTATGTAGAAACCTTATTACCTAATACATCTTTATGTTATTTAGAAATTACCAACTAAACTTTTAATTGTAGATTGCGATACATCATCGTCGTTATACAAATGGCTCGATCATTGGGGGCCTCGGCCGAAGTAATTACAAAAGTTCCCAAAATTGAAGCAATTATGAAACTTTTTTATTTTATAGATTTTTTGAAGCTATTTTTATGATTTCATGTTAATCGTTTATAGGTTCAAAGTTATTGTTAAAGGTACGGACATTCACCTATTGGTTAACTTGTGAAAGGCTTGTACTATGATGATATAATGGTGATTGAGTCGTTAACAATTAGATATTGTAATTTATTATGGAAAACGACGGCGGTGGTTGTGGGTTCGATCCCCACTCGAGGAAGTGAAATATTTATTTACGTTTATATTTACATTTTGTCGAGGCAAAGCGCGGCGGAGTTCTGCCCCTCAAAACTCAATGCCTCCAGAATTCGGCAGAAATTGGGGAACGGAGTGTCTTAACACTGGTCTCTGCCTACCCTACTATGTGCGAGTGTATAACGCGTGAATCTAAAAAAATATTACAGAAATATATTATGTAATTATAGTAGTTTTATACTGATATATTTTATAGAAATACATTTATCTACATGTGAGACCGTCGCGTCGGCCAGCGGTTTCTCCGAACGGAAATCGAACCCAAAACCTTCGAGCTTACAGTCAAGTGGTCGCAATATAACATAGTTATCATATACATACTACAAATGAATTTTCGTATTACAAAATTGTACGGTCTTTGGAACTACCACTAAAAGTTACGAGGTTTGATCGCAGCTATTCTCCCCAGGACTTTGCTTATAACGTAGCTTCCACAAGTTCCTTAGTTGCAAGTTGGTAATCTCTTGTATATTATGAGTTAGTGGCCTTAAATTCATTAGATGATATAGAAGTTGAAATATGTTTTAATGTACTAAATTTAACAGAATATTGTAATTTATCAATAGTACTACTATTAATTAATATTATGCTTAAATACTTTATTTTTGAGTGAAATTGTGTATGCTAGATTTGATTTAAGAAATAAGTCAGCTTTACGCTGTATCCCGCACACAGCAGGATAAGCAGAGGGAACCTAGTGTTAAGACACCAAAGCGAAGAAATGGAAATACAAATTTAAATAAATATTTCATCTCATCGAGTGGGGATCGAACCCACAATCAGTCGGCTTTACAGTCACACTTTGTGCCACGCCACGACTGGCCTCAAATAAGTGTTATTGTACAAAAAGATTAAACATAAACTTTCTTAAATAATCCAGATACTAAATATAATGTAATAATTAATTGAATGAAATTAAATATCCTATTGCTATGAAACAGACTCCATTATGGCGCAGTAGAACATCGTCTTTTATTATACCGGCTTACCGGTTATAATAAGCGCGACGTTTATCCCTACTCGGTAATATTAAATAATTTCATTTTCTCGCCCTGACGTGACAAGTGACGGAGTTTAAAACCGCGTTTTGTAGTATACGGCGCGTTTTGTTCTACACATATGTCTCCAATTCGGGCTGGAAATGGAAGAAGATAGTGCTTTAATAAAAGTTTCTCCCTATCTACATGCATGAAGCTATAAATTTAGAATATTACATACTAGTAACGAATATTTAAATATTAGTAGTGTATAAGTATCTACAAATTATACAAAAAAAATAGTTATAAACTAATGTCAACGTGAAAGGCTTAAAGTATCTCCTAATTACTATTTGAAAATTCTAATTAAGATTTCTTAAGAGTGCTTACTGTATGGGTTTTAGATTCTAAATTGATACTTTTACGCAACACTCTTTTCACTCAAAATTCGCCGTTTCAAACTTGAATTTCATACTTTTTAAATTTCAAATTTGTACTTTTAAACTTGCACAAAATTGCACTTTTAAGCTACAAATTCGTTCTTTTTGAAAAAAATATCTATGCAAAAACACTCCGTTCTCGACGAGTGGCGAAACTCAACGCCTCGCTTTGTCTCGCCCGACCAGGGAATTGAAAATATTTCAAACATCATCATTCCCCCGAGTGGGAATCGAACCTACAACTATCCCATTCAAATACAATGCGCTACGATGTCCTCATATGTAGTTAACCTTTATAAATTTTGTCACATATCGACTTCCAATTTTACCCCCTTCCCCCCCTCCAATGTGTCATTAGTTCCAAGCATAACATGAGTAATGGCCACATTATTGAATGATAGAGTGCGATATTGATTGAAATTTGATGAGGAGATATGAACTTGATGTTATTTTACTATTAGACTTGGCATTTATAAAACATTGAGACCGTCGTGGCGTGATGGTTGTAGGTTCCATCCCCACTCGGGGGAATGAATTATTATTTATTTATTTATATTTTCGTTTTCTCACTCTGGCACCAAGGCAGAGGCTAAGTGTTTAGTTTCACCACTCAACACGAAATGTCTCAAAAAATTCGGCAAAGTGGGGAACGGAGTGTCTTAACATTAGGTTCCCTGTTACGGGATACAGCGTGAAGCAGATTTTTTGTATGTAGTATCAAAGCCAAAATTACTCTTGTTATATACTCTTTCGCCATCCTTTACTGCATTTTAATCATATATACTAAATTTATTTCATTTCGAGTGGAATATACGACTGATAGCAATTCCATCGAGCCTAAGTAGTTTGGCCCTGAAAAGGTAAGACCACACAAACTGTCAGGGTTATAATAAATATTTAGCACCATTTAGCGTCGTTCAGTGCTAATGTGAAAGTAAACAATATCATATTTGTCAATATGTATTACAAATCGCGATTAGCAGCCTTCAAAAGTCCTTTCTTATTTTGGTAACGACTGAACAGCCCATTTTTAGGGTTCCGCACCTCAGAAGGTAAAAACGGAACCCGTATAGGATTACTTTGTGTTTGTCTGTCCGTCTGACAAGGTCTTTTATCTCGAGATTTCGTAGAGGTATCAAGCTGAAATTAATATTATATATTTAAGTCTATGGTTCCTTGAAGCATAGAAAAAAATCAAGCATCTAAGTCAACGCAAGTAAAAGATACGAGCATCTATGCGTTGAATTTGCTACATTTTGTATTAAATTGTGTCAAACCCATTGAATATTTCTTACCTAACTAATAATACAAATAAAGGAAAATATCCGAAAAGTGAACATTGAACAAAATGAGTGCATATGCAAAGTTAAGTTTGTCAACTTTTATATAACCTGTTAACCTACAACCCTGAAATTGGTACGGAGGCCTCGGTGGGCGAGTCCGATTCGCGCTTAACCAGTTTCTTAGGATTTAAGCATTAACAATATTAACCTTCACCGCATGGGCAAAGGCTTATCGAAAGTAACAGCTGTTGCTCTTGGGAGATTGATTTTTATATAATAACGGATAGTATTCTAATTGTTACTTGTAAGGTCGTTCTGAATATTACTCAATTTAAAATTTAAGTAAAAAAAATATCTTAAAAAGTTTTTTAATTTTTTTTTTTTTTATTTTATATATTATACTGTTTAAAGGAAAACAAACAAGAAGACCATGTGTACTATTAATAACATTTTATCTTCACGCAAATTTCGCGTCATGCGGGTAGGCAGTCAGAAAATAATAATTTTGTTTTAATATGAATTTCATGATTTTTTTAGAAATGCCTTAAAATTAAATTATTAAATATCTAAGTTAACATTCCAAGAGTGAACGCGATATACGTTTATTGCAATAGGTTTAAAAAGGTATTATGTAACCAAAAAAAGTATAGATTTGCTGCAATAAGAATGAATTATTTTTATAGTTTTGTGCTAAGTAGTAAAACATACTGCAGCGTTACTTGTTTTTGTGAGAGAAATAGCTAAGAACATAATTAATTATTTAGTACATGACAAAATGACTGAAATGTCTTAATAAGAACGCAGTATCGTAGCACTAGGTTGTGTATGAATCATGTATAGTATGAAGCTTCCAAATATGAGCTTGCCTCACCCCGAGGCTATAGTATAATAGACTAGTATGCGCCAATGAGGATCTCAATATTGCTCTTTCTATTTTCTCTAGTGTAAATTATATATATAAGAATAAATATATATAAAATGATAATAAGTAATGTCTTCAGGCCGTCGTGAGTTCCGCCACTCAATACGCAATGCCTCGAGATTTCAGCGGAAAGTGGAGAACGGTGTGTCTTAAGACTAGGTTCTCTCCGCCTACACACTACTAAATGCGAAATACAAAAAAAATAGTTTTTACGAGAGGAAGCGTGACCAATAAAAAATACATTACACTTAAAATACAGCAAAATAAAAAAAATATCAAAAAATAAATAATTACCTAAATGTTTATTTTATCTCGTGGTTGTGTAAGATAGTGACAAGAATGCTGTTGAAAAAAAATATACGGTATGCAATTAGTGTTCAATGACATTATGAATGGAAACTGAAATTTTAACGATCGCTTGCAGTCATATCTCAGGATATTGGTAATGATTTTGATGATGATGAAGTCATGTGTATATTTTACTGGCACTCTGCCCCAACTACGCTCCAAAATATTATAAATAATATGCATTTTGGGAAAATCTCTTTTAATATTGAGAAATATATTATAATTTTGTAATTCCAATATCATATATATCATTCAGGCATTTAGTCTGAGATCCCAGGGCCCCCAGACCTACGTCATTTTAGAAAAGCTGAAATTTTGAGGTTTAATCCAATATGTAGTTAAGAAAGACTGTATATATTATAATTTGAAAGTATATCTCATTAATTTCTTGTTTAAATATTAGAAATAGGATTTTTTACAGTGAAAAATGCCATTAAACCTCCATCTATCGATAAAAAGGATACACGTGGGAGACCGTATTTAATTATAATATAAATTTTTAATTTTTTAAGGAAAAAAGAAATTATACGAAATATTAATAGACTGCTTTGAAATTAGGATTTTTTCTTGGTAAGAAATGGAGTTTCTTATATAACACATTTTATTTATTCCAAGCCTTTTCTTTCCATAGAGCGACAAAAGAGAATAAGAACGACAAGTATAAAGTTAGTGCTTAAGTGAACGTATGATTACAAAATGTTTCCGAAAGGTTGAACCTAATCGGTAATACGAAAATGTCTATAGATATTGTATCAATTCGATTGTTTCGTCATATTTTATTGCGAAAACTTTGGCGCTTGTTATACCATTGTTTATAAAACTTCCTTATAAAATATACATATATGGCGCAGTGGGTGTGACTGCAACGCGACGGTTGTGGGTTCGATCCCCACTCGAGGAAGTTAAATATTTATTTACGTTTATAAATCCATTTTTTCGCTCTGGTGTCAAGGCAAAGCGTGGCGTTGGGTTCTGCAACACGCAATGCCTCCAGAATTCTGCAGAAAGTGGGTAACGGAGTGTTTTAACACTGGGTTTCTACCGCCTACCCTGCTGTGTGCGGATGATACCGCGTGAAGCTGTTTTTTTTCATAGGTAATTAGTTATACATAATACAAAAATTTTAGTTAAAAATTTAACAAATTCAAATAAAATTTACCTCACAATTTATTGCTGTGTAAAAATTACTACCACATTGTAAATATAATACACTAGTATAATATAATTAACATAATATTTTCGACCCACATACATATCTATAAAAGATAAAGATTAAAGAAATTCGAACGCTAAAACGTTGAGTGAGTTGTTTTTATCAGAGCGGCAATAATGTTATTCTTAGGTATTATGCCACCAAATAACATTATATTGCAACGTTCACCTGCACGATGCGCAACAGTTGAGTTAAGGTAACTTAGACTACTATAGGTATCCTGTAGGTGTCCTGTAGATATCCTGTAGGTATCCTGTACGTATCCTGTAGGCAGCTTTGGATAGAGTTATTGCGTTCACTAAGTATTAGGTAGATTTTAGATAACAACAAAATGTTTTAAAGAACATAAAAATTTTGAATATAAAATTTTTAACATAATTGTAACTTTAATTCGAACTTATACATATATACATACATATATTCTTATAACCCTTTCTCTTCGTATACGTTTACATTTCCGTTTCCGTCCATCCGTTTCCCGACGTCAATAAGCACAAGCGACAAGCGCTTAACCTCATTATTAGTGAAAATTGTCATTTTTAGTAAACCAGTATTAGTATGAGACCTTCGTAGCATTCGATTATGAATACAATGAGTGCGGGTTCAAGCGCCACTCACGATTCCCACTCGGGGGAATAAATTATTATTTTTTAATATTTTCATTTCATCGCTCTAGTAGCAACGCGTTGAGTTCCATTTTTGAACAAGCAAAGCTTCGAAAATTCAACGGAAAATGGGGAACGGAGTGTCTTAACACTAGGTACCCTCTGCCTACCCTGTTAAATGAAAAATAAAGAAAATTATATAACGTTCTAGAATCTAGACGAACTTACGCACAAATAAGCCATAAATTACAGCCGAAACCCGCGTAAAAACGGAATGAGAAAGATTCAGATGTTTATTAGCTAACGTAATAGACGTGGATTGTTCAGCAAAACAATTGATGTAGGGATTTGTTCCCATTTTTCACTTCCCGTTCCCGTTGTTCCCATTTTTCACTTTACGCGTATTTGGAGCGACGATTTCTGTTCGGATGGAGATAAATTAAGAGTTTATTGTGTATTCAAAGATTTTCTATCTTTATATTTTTTCAGCTTCACGCTGTGTCTGTTCACAGCAGGATAGGCAGGGAATATCGTCTTAAAGACACTCCGTTACCCACTTTCTGCCAAATTCTGGAGGCATTGCGTGTTGAGTGGTAGGACTCAACGCCGCGCTTTGCCCCACCAGAGCTAAGAAATGGAAATATAAACGTACATAAATATTTCTCTTCTTCCTCGAATGGAGATCGAATCCACAACCGTCGCGTTACAGTCACACTCTGGTGCCGCTGCGCCATTACGACCTCTTTTATCTTTAATGTAAATATAAATATTTAAAATCAATGTCAAAATATATTACGAACTTTTCCGTTTCTAAGTCACTGATGACAACGTTTAGGTGAACTACAGGACTTGGAAAGTTTAAATTTGGCAAGTTGGTTCATTGAGGAGTATAGGGGAGCATTAAAAGAGCAGGGTAGGCAGAGGGAACCTCGCCTTAAGACACTCCGTTCCCCACTTTCCGCCGTATTCTGGAGACATTGTGCATCATCTAATATAACATTCCAATTTACCACAAATTGCTTAAAATAATTATTGTTACGCAATAAATAAATTAAATGCCTTATATAGATCTAACTAAATTGATCCATAGATCATTATTGTTTTTAAAGATTTTGCGTCCATTAACACATAAGAGGTTTATCGAAGCAATCGTAATGTTAGTTGCGCTTATTTAGATGATGTAAGTGAAAGGGAATTCAAATCTAAAACAGGCAAAGTACTCGGACGCTTCACTCGAATGCAATTTAAAATTGTGTATATTATTTTAGTATACTGAGAAATATGTATGTATGTTGGTTTTTAATAATTTTGTATGTAACTTAGAAGTTAAACAAAATACTAAAAACAGATAGTTTCACGTTTTTTTTCTAAGGAGCCTAGTTTCTTTTTAGACTTCGCTTATTAGGTATGTTGGTTTTTAATGATTTTGTATGTAACTTAGAAGTTAAACAAAATAATAAAAACAGATAGTTTCACGTTTTTTTCTAGGGAGCCTAGTTTCTTTTTAGACTTCCCGTATAACTATTGAAACATTCGGCGACGCTTAACGCCGCGATATACCAAGGCAAAGTAAACAAAACAATTCAAATTACCATAAAGATAAGTTTACTTAAATAGGAATCGAACCCTGTCCTGTCCCACTATATCACTGTACAGAAATCTTAGAGGTATTATTCACATTAGCTACCTCATATATCTACCTATGTTCGTAAATGAGTAGGTATTACGTAACATTCGACGGTAGAGTTTCAAGATCGTTATTGATGATATATAAGTGATCATGTTAAGTAATGAGTTCAGTGGTTGTGTCTTCATAGTAACCGGCTTAAATGAGACCAGTCTAGGCTAGGCTAGGCCAGGCTAATTTAATATTTTATAGAAGAAATAAAACTAAATTTTTACGTGGTCTGGTTTTGGAAATATAAAATGACAATTGGCTAAATTAAGTAAAATTACATATTATATTTTTAGGGTTCCGTAGTGGAATGGCTAAAAACCGTTCCCTTATAAATTCGTAGTGTCTGTCGGTTCGTCACAGTCACTTTGTTCCAAAACTATTAGGATTACACAATTGAAACTTAGTATCTGTTAACTGTTTTATGATTTTTATACAAAAATGATAAAATTTTAATAAATACACATTTACTTTTTCCTCTAACAAAAGTTTCTTAGTAATCATTTCTAATCCATTTTATCATCTAAAACCTCTGACCTGAAAACTGTTGGAAGAACTGCCTACTGTAGATTGTAATTTGCCACCGTTTTAATTTATTGTGGTTATACAATCTGAGCTTTGACTTTTAGTTTGTTTTAAAGATATATTACGTTGATAATTTAATTTATATTTTTATAAATATAATATAAAAATGTGTAAATCCTTAGCATAATTAAATAATTCTTAATACATGGCTCACTAAATAATAAAACAAAAAATTACATGTAACAAGAGTGTAAGAATTAAATCGATAACAACGTATGGCTTATAGGTGACGAGCGCTTCGACAGTTTCCAAAAAACGCGGGTTCGATGCCCGCTTTAGTAATTTTTTTAAACGTTTCTAAATATTATTGTACTCTTCATTTCTACTCTCTCTCCGGTGAGAGTCACGAGGATAACGACATCGCCTAGATTCTTATAAAAAGAGAAAATTAAACAGAGAGACCGTATTGGTTTCATTAATTTTTCTATGAAACGTTCAACATTTATACTAGAAATTACTTTCTGATTAAAAAGATAAGGAGTAGGTCGTAACTGCGTGCAAGCGAGGGTTGAAAATAGTAGACTTGATTCTTATCAGCTATAGCTGATAGATCTTTGCCAAGATTTGATAACACTATGAAACTCTTATAACGAAAATCATTGCAGAAATGTGACTGTAACGCGACGGTTGTGGGTTCGATTCAATAGTAATGTCTTATTATCCAAGGGAAAAGGGAAAAGTGCGGCTTTGAGTTCTCTTCAAAACGCAATGCGTCGAATATTAGGTTAACAATGTCAACACTAGGTTCCCTCTGGTTACCCTGCTATATTAAAACAAAATTGGAGAACTAAAATCTTGGTGCTAGTCCAAATTTGATATTATTTGTTGATTCGTGTACCAGTTGTAAGTCTTGTGTAATCAAACGTATACAATGGCATGACGCGATCCTACGGGCCAGTAATGGCCAGTTTCACTTGCGTGGGTGATCCTGCATACAATAAATTATTCAATGCCCTTCGCAGTATATTTTTGTGTAGTTTACCTTTAGGTTTAGGGTGTTTGCATGTCCCTACTGTAAACTAAATATCTTATAACATTTTATAGTTTTTTTTACATTTTGAAAACAAATAATAAGGAGGCCAGGCGTGACGCAGGAGCACGAAGTGTGACTGTAAAGGCTGTAAAGGTTGTGGGTTCGAACCCCATTGGAAGAAATAGAAATACTTATTTAAAGGTATATTTTCATTTCTTTGTACTGGTGTCGAGGCAAAGCGCTTTTACAGTCACACTGCTGACTGAAAACTAGCAAAAGTGAGAATAAGAATATATTTTTTTGGCATTATAACGAAAATAATAACACTATATATACTAGTTTAATTATCAAATAAACCTATACACTACTTGAACAAGGAAAACAGCATACCGATGCAAATCAACTCCGAACAAAGAATAATGATTGACGATTGTTGATGACATATTGGCAGTTAGCCAAATATGCACTTACATTCGTTCGAAATAATACAATTTGGTTCGTGTTATATAAAACAATCAATTTGGTGAGTGTTTGTGGTTTGTTTTTCACGTTGCGCAAATATAAATTCATCAAAATTTGTACAATTGGCTCTACCTGTAAAACACATTTTATATGCACTTAATTCACAGTCAAGTGATGCATACAGGAGGCACAGGGAACCTAGTGTTAGGACATTCCGTTCCCCATTTTTCGCCGTATTCTGTAGGCATTGCTTATTGAGTGGCGGAAATAAATGCCGCGCTTTACCTCGATACCAGAGCGAATGAATATAAATATTAAATACTTATACGGAGATGGCGAGACGAGCTGGACCATTATAAGCCTGACTGGTGCTCAATAGCGCGAAATAGACCAGGATGGAAGAAGTGAAGAGAGGCCTTTGCCCAACAATGGGATAGTACAGGCTAGAGGAAAAAAAATACTTTATGTCACCGAGTGAGGATCGAACCCACAAACAATTGAGTTACAGTCACATACTTCTGCCCCTGTGCCACTTAGCCTCAAAATATATATCTCATAGCAGGGTAGGCAGAGGACACATGGGAACCTAGTGTTAAGACTCCCCGATCCCAATAATACACTTCCTTTCCCCTTACCCGTTCTCCAATTCTGAAGGCATTGCTTATCGATTAATATTCGTACAATCATCATTACTAACACTTATACTGACATTGCCATTGTCACTTACGTAATATTTAAGTAAGTTAAGTGAAGTAAAGATTCTTAATAGGGTTAGTATGTGGCGAAGACGGCGAAAGTGGATTTGCCACATGCGGTCATTTTTTGGCCTAGATCTGTACCACTAGTTAAGGCACCGCCGTTCACCTAAAGCGTACGACAAACCTGTATACTTTACGTAACAAGCTAAGCCACGGCCAGTTAACAATCAGACAAGGTTCCTTAATAAATTGTTGTCGTTTTTTTTTAATTCTCCATTGAAATAGGCCTTCGTTGTTTTATTGAAATAATTAATCAAGTTATACAAAATATGTCTGCTACAGAAATAAGAAAAAAATATATAATATTTAACTAATTAAATAACCAGAAGGGTAGGAGAATGTCTGTGGGGCAGGCGTGTGTATATTTTATTAATATGTAAAATTATAGACATAGTTTAAACATATTACTAGAATAATTAAATTTCTTGTATGCGAGATGATATTGAGAAAGATGAGAAAGATGAACAAAACGGAATTGCGTGCAGCGCGAGAATGCAGCTCTTTCACCATTCACCATTGTTCTTCACTTTGCAAATAAACTAACAAGATAAATATCGGCTGCTAACTAATATTATGTATTAAATTATAAATAGTTATATTATAGACCGTCGTAGTTCAGTGGTAGGTGGATCTTGACGAGAACGTGGTTCAATCTGTTCTATGATAATAATTATATTTAAGTTATTTATTTTATAGTAAAACAAAACACAAAGATGAACAGCACCATTCAGCAATGTTTAAGGATTGGGCGGGAAGTGGAGAACGGAATATTTGAACACCAATATCTCTCTGCCTCTACTATGTATATGCGGGATGGATGTATGTATATGTATATAATGTTTTGAATCACAAAAGGATAAACCAATACAAGATCCTAACTGATTTCGAAATTCACCTAATCTTGTAACAATATGATTACGATGCTACTCGCGGCGTCAACAAAGATGGTTGACGTGCTAGTTTTGTAAACGTTTAGTAAATTAGTTTGAAGTAATGTAACGGAGATTTTATACAAATTCAAAGATTCAAACAGTGTTAAAATTGTTATATTATACATATATATTGCTTATAGATAAGAGGTAGAGTTGAGGAGTCGACAGGTTGTGGGCGAGGCAAGGAAATTAAATATGTAATATTTTCATTTCTTCGCTCTGGCGTTGAAAGCACGGCGTTGAGTTTCGCAATGCCCCCAGAATTTGGCAGAAAATAAGGAGCAGAGTGTCTTAGCCTTAGGTTCCCTCTGTGAGCGGGATACAACGTGACGCTAAAAAAGGATAATGATCATATTTAACGTTAGAACATCCTTTTTTGTGGATTTACTATACTATAACAAAAACAATCCATATAACAAATATAAATAGTAGTACCTATTTATAATTATATTAAAGAATTATATTAAAGAATTCTAAGTGGACCCTTGAATATTTACAGCTTAGATATTTTAGACTATCATTTCACAAAATTTAATCACGTTTTCCCGTAGATTTACCGTGTTTGGAAAACAAATTATTAATGCAGACAGCCAGAAATATTAAGAGCTAGCGCTAAGATATCTTATCTAGATAATAAAATGTTTTCTAATTTAAATACGGATATTATTTTATGCAATGCGATGAGTCCGGCACCCGCGGTGAATCCACGGAATGCTAAGTAGTTTCTTCTATTATTTTAGACAAATTGCTGAAATCAAAGTAATATAAAGTTTTCCTTTCTTTTCGTTTTCAGTTTCACTCTGTATCCCGCCTATAGTAAAGTAGGAAGAGGGGACCTAGTGTTAAGACACTCCGTTCAGCACTTTTCGTCAAAATTTCGACGCATTGTGCGTTCCCGCTCTTTGCCTTGTTACCAGAGCCAATAAATGAAAATATTAATAAATAATCATTCATTTCTTCAAGTGCGAATCGAACCCACAACCGTCGCTTTCACAGTCACATGCTTGTGTTCACATGTTCACTTTTACAGAAAGATTAAACTTATTTTACTTCATAATTTAGTTTCTCTTCAGATTCCAACATATTAAACTTATGTTGGAAATAATTAATGTAAATAAGTGACTGCTTCTTGTCCAGTGGAAAAATGAAATAAGAAGTAGCAAATTAATTTGCATATTTTTAGTAAATTGCAAGCGACGGCGGCGGTCGGATGACGGGCGTGCAAATTTGCGATATGAATGTAAATAAAATGAGCTTTTAACAGTTTTACACACTTAATATTTCCATATAAAAATTATTTTTTTAAATGGAAATCTAGAGAATTTTCATGTACTATGAAAATTTATAGGCAGAGAGTGGAGAGAGCTGGTAATCCATCTGTTTTGTAAAGAAAAATTTAATTTGTTTGTGTGTGTGTGTGTGTGTTTGTAAATCTGAGCTATTGGGCTTGTTTTTTCTCCCCCTTAGTTTTATGCAGTCTTTTGTTCATTTTTTTGTTTTTTCATATATATTTTTCCCAAATCCCATATAATATAACTTTCAACGGTTTTTTAAATATAATTTTTAAGGATATGTCTGCATTAAAGATATAAAATGAAAGAAACATAAATCACTTCTATTTCGCCGACAAAGGACAAATTTTGTCGTAAAGGAAACTATTTAGACTTGTCCACGATTAATTATAGCAAAACGTGAGGTTGTGCAGGTAGGTAGCTCTGGCGTATCTGGTCGGATATAAATGTGCTATAATAAATCACGACAGAACGTTCCAGATCCTGAAACCACCTGTTCATTATGCCAATTTTTTACTACGTTCTAACTTCAATTTGTATCCACATAGCAGGGTAAGTAAAGGGAATCTGGGAACCTGGTGTCAAGACACTCATCACTTACGTTCCCCAATTTCCGCCGGATTCTGATGGTATTGCGTGTTGAGTAGCGAATAAATTTAAGCGAGCGAAGCCGCGTGTGAGTCGCTAGTTAATTAATAAAAAGCATGACACTATCAGGACGGACACTGACCAGCTTAACGGAAAAGGCGTTAATTTAGTTGAGTTTCTTTTTTTTTTACTTTTGAATATAGATTTGACATTTGTTCGAGGAACCATTCTTTTAGTGACACTGACACTAGGTTTGTTTTAGGTATGATAATATTTCATATTTGTTTTGTACGGATTATAACGAGAACGTGTTGTTAAAATTAAGCTAAAAAGCATTTCTTAAACTAATAGTAACCGAGGCGGATGTACATCCATTATTATAAAGAAAAATCGATAAATAACCGGATACAGAAGTTACTTTATCGAATAACTGGTTACGGTAGTGATGTAACAGTGAAAGAATGCGATTAGTAGATTCAAATTGCAATTAGTGCATCTCCAAAGCAAGCATTAAGTGAATGTCTTAGAAAGGTTGCGCCAAGGTCTCATAAAAACGTTATCTCAAAGAGGTAATTAAGTTACAAAAGTCATGATTTACTTCAGTCTTAAAAATGTTGTAATTTTTTTTTGGGACAGTGCACGTAAATCGTTCACAGTGTTTAATTACGCTTGCTATTGTGTAAGATGTGAGTGTGTTTTGAATTTTCTTAATCTATTTGATAGTAAGTGAAATGATTTGTTGTTTTGACATTTTCTTTTCTTTTAGCATAGAAAAATTAAAAAGACTTATTGACTTTGAGGCAGTCGTGGCGCAGAGGCACAAGGGTGTGACTGTAACGCGACGGTTGTGAGTTCGATCTCCACTCGAGGAAGTGAAATATTTATTTACGGCTATATTTTCATTTCTTCGCTTTGGTGGCAAGGCAAAGCGCGGCGTTGATATCTGCCGCTCAACACGCAATGCCTCCAGAATTCGGCGGAAGGTGGGGAACTTAGTGTCTTAAGTCGAGAATGAGTTTACTGACTGAGTTGAGTTGTCGGTTAAAGAACTGATTTAAGTAATTGTTAAAATTGTAGATAAAAAATAAAAGATAAAATATCTAATATATTTCTAATTTGATATTAACCGCTTAAGAAGTAATAAAACTATGAAAACCTCGAAGCTGCAAGAGATATAATTTAAAGTGTCTCTAGCTCGGCTAGCTTACGGTTTTTTAAAATCAAATAATTTATCACTATCGCCTAGTGCTGAAAGATAAAACTAGTTTTAGGTAAAGATATTTTATTAAAAATTATAACAATATTTAAAAAACACGTACATTTTTTATCTGTGTGGTTTGTTTTTTATGTAATAATGTTTAAATAACAATATAAAACTTTTATTTGACCTTCTAGTGTTTAAAATTTATATACGAGTTGTTATTTTAAGGTGTAATATAAGATCGTAAAATTGTAATTCGCTTTAATTTCACGAATAAAGTTAGTAGTAGTAAAGAGAAGTATTCATATTGACGATTAGTACATTTTTTATAGTAAACATTTTTTTATATTTTTCTATAATATAAAAAACATCTAGACATTTTCAATATATATGCATAGTAACTTCCACTTAAAAATAAAACTCGTTCAATATACCGGTTCTGAGAACGTGTGAAATGAGCTGACCTTACTCCAGATTTTTCCCTTTATATTATTACTTTTTAAATTTTAAAAATTTCAACATGAATTTCGTATAGAAATGTTTCTGTGTAATTTTACACAAAATTATAAAAGGTTATTTCTAAATATTATCGCTTAGAATTAAATAAAAGAATATACCATAAGGTATTGTTTGCAGAACAAATTTAATTTAATATGATTTTAGGTCTCGAAATTATTAACATATTTAGATTTATGGCCCCAGGCAGGTGTTAGGAGTGGGAACAGATTATGCGGTGAGCCTCGCAAGCTAAAACTAATTTCGTTCCAGTTATCTTCGGAACTTGATTTAAGGTTATGTATACTCATGAAGATATATACTATATACATATGTATAAAATATTTAAATAGTTACATGTAAATCCAATAAAAACATATAGGTGAAATGAGAGCCAAGTTAAATGGTAAACAATGCGTAGTTCTCTACTTCTTCGACAGAAGAATAAGAGATCTATACGGGTGCCGAGTTCTGTGCGTTCTTCTGTGAGAGCGAAGAAATGAAAATATTAAATATTTCAGTTTCTCGAACCGAGCCCACAAACTTTTGCGTATACAGTTACACTCTTGTTCCCCTACGACATGATTTCCCTGAAATTTTCCTATTTTCGCAGTTTCAGTGTTAGTAGATTGTTAAAATCAACGCTGCCAAAAAGCTTAATACATATGCCAATTTAAGTTACGAATCAAAAAGATAAACTTATTTGTATAAGATATCTAAAGTATTTTCTTTTTCAAATGTATGTTACATTTGTATGGGTACTTATAACGTTTTTAGTTCAATAATAAAGTGAAAGAGGTTCCTTTATTTTATATTGTTCAGAATTTTTTTTATTATAGTTAAATGTGTTATAAAAATTTTATGCGTTGCATCCGTACTTTAAATATTTTTATTAGCTTATTTACTATTAAGGTTCTTATGTTATTTTATGGTTATTTTGAATTTATTATTCTTATGTAGTATTTATGTATTAATAAATATGGTATTAAAATTTATTATGTCGAACAGAACTTCACTGTGACCATAGAGCTACGCGGACCGTATGGATTTATGTAGACAGTCTGTTGCTTAATACAAGAAAAATTCCCAAATGAATGAGAATCGCAAACAAAACAATCATCCGTTTATGCTGTATCTCGCAAGCAGGCTACCCTGCTGCTGCAGAGGGAACCTAGTGTTAAGACACTACCATCTCCACTTTCCGCCGGATTTTTGGCTTTTGCCTAGGTGCCAGAGCGAAGAAATGAAAACATTATTAAATAATAATTAATTCCCTCGATTCGGGATCGAACCCACAACAGTCATGTTACAGTCATACCCTTCTCACTATTAAAATGAAACATAAATAAAGAAACACACTATCAATTTCATACACACCGATACATCCTGTGTCATAATATTGTAATGATAGCTTTCAATACAAAGATAAATTGTAAGCGATATATTTAAATTCCATATTTTCTTGTGGGAACCAAAGTAAGTTTGCAATACAAAATACCCCTAAATCCTGATGATGTTCAGTAAGCGTGAAATAAATAAATAAAATATAAGATATATTTTCGATTTTTTCTTTCAATATATAATATACTGTATAAACACTCCTACCGTAAATTTTATTGTATGAAATTTTAATATAGAAATTATTAAACTGGTGTATATATTTGATATCTAGACGAAATTTTAATCGATCGACATCCCACGAAACATTTGGATCCGTTGCCCTTTGTCCTGAAGTAATAATGTGATTAAAATTACTTATAAATGTTATATTTTTGTAAAATAGTTGTAGGAGACATCTCCTTATAACTAAAAGCTTATTTTTTTATAATTTTATAAAGGAAGTATATATTATTATTTTTATAAAGAGTGTATACCTATTATACAATATTTATTTTATGTCTTTGCTCGCTACTTGATTAATATATTTTAATGACATGAGTAATAACAATATAACGTTATAAATTTATCTGGTTTAAATGTTACTGTGAAGATATTATTAGATTAAGGTAGCTTGATGATATAGGCGTTTGATTCCTTTTAAATTAAAAGATGTTAATCTAACACTCTAGCTTATAAATTTATTGAACTACATATAAAATTACGCTATTTTAATTAATTTAGTCATTTTCCACGAAATATCATGACCAAAAAAAATTGTTCTCTAACAAAATCGACTTTGTTACCCAAAAGTAGATGTTGATGTATTAAACTTTTACTTTCAAAGCTCTTACGTTCACTAACATTTAAACTGGTTTTAATAAATATCTATTATTTAGAAATGTACGAACATAGTTTTGAGGTAATGTTCTATAGTAGTTGCTCTAGAGGTGCGGTTTCAAATATCAAAGGGTTATTTTCTAATTGCTAGAGGATTTTATTAGCTAAGTGTTGTCATGTGAGATTTTCTTTAAATATACGAAATCTCCTTTTGTTAGCAATTCTAAAATAATGATACATATCGAGGTATTTTTTTTTAGTTAAGATTCAGGTAAAATCTTGAAAAAACTACCCTTATTTAAAAGGGACAACCGAATTGAATAAAGTTGATAGGCTAAGTTGAAAATTTTAATGGTGTCTATAAACTCTATCTAATGTACTCGAGAAACGTTTAGGTTCTCGTGCCAGAATAACAAATAATTAAATTTACCCAATGCAGACAGAGAGATAGGTCCCAGGCAAAGTAAAGGAAATAAACGTATTACTAAAAGAAATTAATTTACATTCATAAAAGTAATTTCCAAACAAGAAATCTCCGATGCCACGGGGAATATAAGTTTGTTTGAAACATGAATCTCTCTGGAGTATTAAGTGCTCGTTAAGAAATGATTTTTGATAATTCAATATTTAACTGTCAAAGTCGTGAACGGAATATTTCAAATTGTATGAGATAACATCATTGCCTAGATGGAATACGAAGTGGAGATAATCCCATCAAAAACGTAAATGTGAATTGGGAGCCAAGATAAAAGGAATGCGTCATTATCGACTTCATCGACCAAAGAGTGGGAGACCAAAGAGTGGGGAGGGAGTTCAGAATAAAATTCAAGCTCTAGATTAATTGGCTTACGAGGCTGAAGGTCTCAAAAGCAGCTTAAAATAGTTCGTGTATATAACACATTGCGAGATCCCAGCTTTTTAACGTGTCTTTATGATTTTTAACGTAATAATAATGAATTCCACTGAAAACGAAGCTACTAACATAAAGGAAAAATGAAAATAATTGAAATATAATCTAATTTCCAGGTAGGGATAGAACCCACACCCATGCAGTATTCCGCGCAGTGGTTACACATTCGAGAACCAAATCACGTTTCTAAATTCATATAATACAGTAGCTCATATAAATTTTAAAATATTCTTCATGTTGTGAATATTATGTAATGTTTATACATTTACATAATACAATAGAGACATATATTATAGTTGACTTCACGGCATAAATACTGCATTTTATTATACGGCATATTATGATGTACGAGTAGTTTTGAGAGCATGAGAGCAGTTACGCGCTAGCGAACTTTACAATTAGTCATTTGTGTATACTTCGTAGTGGCCAGTATTTTTAATATAAATATTTTAATATTAATAATTTCATTTTCTTTTGTAGCTCTTTTAAAGCTTAAATAATAGGTTCATTTATTCATGCAGTAGGGTAGGCAAAGGGAGACTAATGTTAAGACACTCCACTCCCCACTTCCACCGTATTCTGGAGGCATTGCGTGTTGAGTGGCGGAACTCAACACTGCGTTTTGCCTCGTTGCCAGGGCGAAGAAATGAAAATATAAATTTATTTAAGTTAAGCCTTTATAACTAAGGGGCCACAGGGAACAGAGAGTGTGGATTAGATTCCCACCTACAGTAATGTCAAAAACAAGGAATGTTTCAAAGTTTCCGTTTCTCCTTCTATATGAAGAATAAATAAATCTTGAAAAAAAAACGAAAAAGAAACTCTTCTATTAATAACGAAACATCAACATTATAAAGACTAGGCCACATATTTTATAATGTATCTAAACATATGCATATGACATAAATGTAACATTTGACCTTGCCACTGTCACGGTGTCACGTGTGTCATCGTTCGTTAAAATATTTAATTCTCCCTATAAAAACCACTCTTGTGATATTATAACGTAATATTGACCTTCTAGGTGTTATTGCTTTATTCTCCATCCACATATATTTCATATGCCATCTTCTTGAATGAATGAAGTCACGAATGTTTTGATTGTGCCTTATTACTTAATTGGAGGTTTTTTTCTCTTGACTACGGCATTAGGTCAAGTAAAGAATTTATTTTAATTAATTATAATATGTTACAGCAATTAATATTAAAGGCGCAGTGGCTTAGCATTTAACTGTAAACGCAGGTGTGTGTTCCAATCTCACTCGAGGGAATTAATTATTTACATATACTCTCTCTGGTTGCTGGGACGCAGCGTTAAGTTCTGTCATTCAACACGCAATGCCTCCAAAATTCGGCGGAAAGTGGGGAGTGTCTCTACGTGTGACATTAGATTCCCTCTGCCTAACCTATTGTGTGCGGGATGCAGCGTGAAGCTGATTTTTTTTTTAAGTTCCCTTTGCTTCGTCTATAAAATGGGATACAGATAAAGCTAATAAAGCTAAAAATTAAAAACTAAGATATTACATATTACCACATACTATTTAAAAAAGGCTGTGTTTGATACATGCAAACAATATTAATATTTGAATTTAATATAAAAGCAATATATAATTCTTTGACTTATAAATATGTACGTATAATAAAACTGTAACTTATCGCCGTCTGTTCATGGAAAATTTATGATAAAATCTATTGTATTTTTCGCAGGTTTTTCGATTTCACTGTTTGTCTGTACGTATATAATTAAATTTCCCTTAATTGCTACTAAATAAATGTTTTACTGAATTAGCTGAAACTTTTACTTTTCAATGTACCTATTAATGGCTATTGTCCTTAAAATGATAATGTTATTAGATCACGAAAGTAGGTAGGTAAGGTACAAGCAGGCGAAGCCGCGAATCGAGCGGGTCGCTAGTTCAAAATAAAATATATAAGTAAGGAAAAAAAATATTTTCACTAAACACCAGCAAACGATTCTGCATTGCAGTACTCTAGATTCTTTCGAGTATTATTCCTCCTCGTGACCGGTTGTATGCATGTAGACATTTTAATAAGCACGATGGATTTTATACGTCAATAGAATTTGAAACGTAAGTCTTGTACGAGGCAGGCTGCCTACATTAGTTTTACCATTCAATGGAAATGTTAATTATAAGTAATGTTTAGTTTAATATATAGTTTTTAATAAAACAATAAAAGCATTTGATTTGTAAAATAGAAAAAGAAAATGCATTCAATCCCACTTTCGAGACATTACATATTGATTGGCGGAACTCAACGCCACGCTTAGTTTACCAGAGAATGAGGAATTTAAAATAAAGTCTTCTCCGGGTGGGGGTTAAACCCACACTGTAGACTAACAGACAAACGCCGTACAACAGCGTCACACCGGTCTCCATTAAAGAAAGCAATCCACACTAAAATATAAAAATGTAAAGAAAAATGTAAAGCATAATAGAAAATGAGTTTCCATTACGAAAATAAATCTATTTATCATAATACAGAAAATTTTCGCGCGGCAAAGTTGAAGCTTAAAAGGATTTCCGTGTTGCATTTTACCTCACATTTGCTTAGTATTCTACGCGACGTTACTTTTGACGTAGGCTAAACAAAGTGAACGACTTCGCACACATTCACAAACAATACATAATTAAGTAATAAATTATTATATTTTACTTAAGAAATATAAAATTGAGACTAGTCTAGAAATGAAATATTTATTTTTAATTTAATCACCATTTTTTCGCCCTGGTGTCGAGGTAAAGCGCAACGGTGAGTTCCACCACTCCGCCACCAGAATTTGGCGGAAAATAGGAAATGGAGTGTCTTAACACTAGGTTAATCAACGTGAAGCCGATTTAATTTGATTTTAATTTTAAGATTAGCCTAAATATTGTTTTACAACCGAGAATTATCTGGAGGTTATTTTTCATTGAAAGCCCTATAATTAGCTTAGTTATTCCGGTGCTTAGTCCGGATAAACAGAATACAAAACAGAGACAGACGGATAAAAAAAAATTAAAATCATTTGCTTGTTTTCCAATAGTACTGTTTTCCTATCGTTTAGGTGTATATGCAATTCACCTAGATGAACTTGATATAAAAAAGTCATTAATTGACGCTAAACTAAAAACCCTAAAGAGGCTTTTTACGTAGAAAACTTTAATTCGAAAAAGAAATAAAAAAATACAACACTCACTTCACATACATTAGCTTAGTTAGCCTATTTTTAAAAATAATAATATTTTATTCCATTAACGAAGTGTTCCAGCCGCGTAGCTTTAACACTATATGCAGAAAGCTAAATTTAAAAGCAGCTTTTATTGTAAAAACTCTACTAACTAATTTAATTATTATAGGACGTGCGCTAATGTTCCTAGAATAACCTATGCAGGTATAAGAAGTATTTATCGTATTTTATCTAAACTTGGAAGTGTGAAATAAATAATTCGCTTAAAATTAAACATTTATTCTGTTTTACAGCTTACTATGTTATGAACCAGTCATGGCGCAAGGCCACAAGTGTGTATGTGACTTAAGAACGACGTAAGCGCGATTGGTTCTGGGTTCGATCCCCATTCGAGGAAATGAAATATTTATTAAAATTTTTCTTTTCATTTCTTCGCTTTACTGTGGAAGCAAAGCGCAACGTTGAGTTCCGCCACTTAACACTGCCTCCAGAATATGAGGAACGGAGAGTCTTAACACTAAGTTCATTTTGCCTACTCTGCTGTGTGTTGGATACAGCGTGAAGTGTAAGTTTTTCTGATTTATAGGCTATATTACTTTAAAGTTTTCTCTAAATATGTTCAGTAGTTTTCGTGTGAAAGTAGGAAAAACATCCATCCTCACAAAAACATAGACGTTTATAATATTAGTAGGATTACGACAATCTACTGTATGTACATACATAGCGGACAATAAAATTAACCACTGGAGTTGTATGTATCTAAATAGAACCTTCAATATTCTTCATACGTATATGGGCATTACGTAAAATAGGTTTGCAAATGTAAACCAAATACGTAAGTTCTTTGAATGTTATGCAATGGAAACATTGATTTTTAGAAAAGTCACTCACAATGTTTGATGTTTCATATTAATTGGATGTATTTATATGTATTTATCTGTATTTCTATACAAACAATATCTCCGGAACTACTGGTCCAAATTGGAAAATAGTTTTTGTGTAGAATAGCCCATTTATTGAGGCTATAAGCTATATATGTTACATTAAGTTAATAATTTCGAATGTGTCATATGTCAAATACAGCTTTTAGCGAAGTACGGTCTGTGAGGCGTAGATTGAGCATTGCATTTCGAGCACCCCTTATTTGACGTATCTACACCCCTTGTACTGGTCATGTGTTTAAAGTTTAATATTTTATTTTATTGTTAGAAAAATTAGAAGAAAAATTGTTTTTATTAATGACTTATATTTATTTTTATAAATATTTTTTTCTGGCACTACTTTTGGGTAAACACTCAAGAAATACAAAACTTAGCTTATGCCTCGCAGGCACTATTGGACCATGGAAGCGAAGCTACCAATGTTTTATAATATACATAGTTGCGTTTAGGACTCTAAGTTTCATAATATAGATACTTTTTTCTGTGCAGGTAAGCGCAGTTGCAAGGTTAAAATCGTAGCCACGTGAATTATGGGTTTCTATTCAATATTTAGTGAAGGCAAGCTTTTGACGCTATGTTGAATGAATCTATCGTCTACTTGTGTTATAAATATGCAAATGATAAGAAAGAATGTTTCCAGTTTATAATTTACTTATTTATTAAATTTACATTTAATATTTGCGAAGAATAATTGATTTTCCAAAATTGTATATGTAGATTAAGTAACAGTAGAAAAATCGATATTTATATTGGTCCTTTATATTATAGGTATAACATATAGAATTAATTTATGATTTATTTAATGTTATAAATATGAATGAGATTAAACAGTCCAATCTTAAATCTACATTAATTTTACACGATCACCTATTAGAACATTACATAAGTTTTGTACAACCACACACAGATATTTAAAAAAAATTCCTATTTCTATGTTCTTTTTAATCATTTCCTACTATTTAAACAAGTGATAATAATCGATTAAAAACACTAATTATTAAAATATTGTAATACAGATAAAAAATATAATAATTTATAATATAGTGTACAATTAACAAATATTGTACTGCACTAATTAATAATGTTACGTACGATCGATTTGGCAATCTATCTACGGTTACACTAAACAATTTTGATACCAATTATAAAATCTAATGAGATAAAATAGGATACATGTCAAGTGCATCCGACTGCTGAGGTTACATATCTATTACCGCTAATCATTTTAGAAGGTAAAGGACGTACAATCTCCGCTATTGGAGAAGACCATTTTAATAATAAAAAAAAAACGATATTTCAACATGTGAATGTACCAAAGTAATGTGAACCGTATAGATGGGTGTGCGCGCTTACAACCGATAATAAACGAGTGGTGTACGCTAAGGCAGCGTATCGAATGCGCCCGCGCAGCCCGCGGACCTCGTCGAAAAGAAAGGACTTTATTCTTGTTAAATAATGACGATAGTTGCGCGCTACCAAGTGAAATGCTTGTAGGGATGGAGAGTTTTGACGAGATGAGTATCTTGGTATTTAAACGCGGGTTGGTGGAGTGAATGTCATCAGTTATCACTCGCTCACTCACCAAGGAACATCTCCAAGAGTTGGTTGTTTCAGTGTACATTGTGCGGCAGTAGCAGTTCTTTTTCACAAAAAACGTTACGCCCAAACGTAAAATGCGCGCATTCGTGGTAAGTTTGCTGGCGTGTTTTAATTTTTTTTCTTTTAATTATTATTATTATTCATATTTAAATATTGTTTACAATACTTTGCATATGCGATTATTTATTATTTAATTATATTAATGGTACTAAGTGCTTCTATTCCTTAGGAATGCATTATAGACAAAGTGAGTTTCAAGTGAAGTGGTCAGTGATTGTTTAGAAAATTGGAAAATGGACTGTTTAGTGCCATATAGTGTGTGTTGTGCCAACCAGAGTAGTGTCAAACAAGGATTTAAATATTTAACAACAATGATTTTTCGTACAAATATAGATCATATTTTACATGACAAAAAATAACTCAATATCAATTAATTGTTACTTCATAAAAGTTTTTTTTTTATTTTACTAATATAATAGAAAAAAATATATTTTTAGATTTTTATTAAACAGTAATATTTTATTTATTTCTTTTCTTAATTAATTAGAAATTATTCTTAAAATGTCATTTTTGTTCCAGGTTCTCGCCTGTGTGGCCCTGGCCTACGGCCGCCCTGAGCCACCTGTAGGATACAGCTACTCTGCTCCTTCTAACAAATATATTCCTTCTGAAAGTTACTCATCCTCTTCTAGTGGTGGTCATTCTAGCGGCCTTTCTTTGGGTGGAATCTCTGGGGGACACTCTTCTGGTGGATTATCTTTAAGTGGCGGCCACTCTTCTGGTAGTGGTGGTATCAGTGGTGGATTCGGCGGAGGAATTAGTGGAGGATTTGGCGGTGGAGACGCTGGTTTCGGCTCCGGTGGTTACTCGGGCGCACCCATTGTACAGAAACACATCTACGTCCACGTGCCTCCTCCAGAACCCCAGGAACAGAGAATCCCTCGCATCACTCCTGTCGCTGCTCCCCAGAAACATTACAAAATCATCTTCATCAAGGCCCCAACCCCACCCGCACCAGTTGCTCCTATCATCCCTGTCCAACCTCAAAACGAAGAAAAGACCCTCGTATACGTGTTGGTTAAGAAGCCCGAAGAACAGCCTGATATTGTTATCCCCACTCCCGCACCCACGCAGCCTGCCAAGCCCGAAGTATACTTCATTAAGTACCAAACTCAGAAGGAGTCTGGTGGTATCGGAGGCGGTGCTATTGGCGGTGGTTCTCTGGGCGGTGGCGCTCTCGGCGGTGGTGCTCTTGGTGGAGCTCATGGTGAGGGAGCCATCATTGGTGGAGACCTCAGTGGTATCGGTGGATCAGGACTTGAGGGTTCGGCTCACGGTGGAGCAGGAAGCCACGGTGGAGCCGAGATCGCTGCGGACTTCGGTGCAAGCGCTGGTGACGCAAGTGCCTCAATTGGACACGGCGCTGCTAGCTCTCAGTACGGTCCTCCCGGCCACGTTGCCGGCCCTCTTCATTAAATTTAAAGACAACCATTTAACTACGTGGTAGGATACAATGCAACTAAAATATTTATTGCTGAGCGAAATTCTAGTTTGAAAAATTTGATTTGACATTCAAAATGTACCGTACATACAAGGCAAAGCCTTCGGATGAACACCCTGTATATAGTCACCGCCCCTTAGTTCATCCGTTGGCTGAGCAACGAAGTTAGTTTTGAACATTTTTTCTATCTCATCGTACCCTACCACCGTTACTCGTTATTAGTGCACAATGTTAATGTTGTTCGTATATTATTAATAATTTACTGCGACTGTTATGTTTATGTATAAATAAAATAGCTTTTTATTTTTTTATAATAAAAATATGTGATGCAACTTTTGTGTTTAGTAATTCTCCTTTTAGTTACAATATGTGAAACAGTAAGAATGTATGTTCGAAAATATAAAATCTTATTTCTAAGTTAACATAATTCTACTTTTAGTTAAATATTTATTTTATAAAAGTTGAAAACGTAGCATTACATAAACTCGTTATTGCTGCCACCTCTCGAACGAGAGACGTTACGGAGTACAGTCACTGTGTGGCTCTTTAATGCATAAAATTTTACAGAATTATACAAGTTGCATAATATTATAATAAAACTGAATTGGTATTTTTTTAGAAATCATAATCCGATTTATGCAAAGTGTGCATTTACAAATCGACCTGGTTATGCTGATGATTCTAATTGATTATTAATATCTATTTTATTGATTTTAATTTTATTAGCTTATATAACATTCATATTTTAGGAACGTATGAAGATGTAAGTAAGTATACTAATTAAATAGAAAAAGAAGTATTAAGAGAGTGAGAAGTTGCGTTCGTCCACTTAGGCACAGTGTCTGAATTTAAACGTAACGATAACGGATTCCATTCCTTTTCATCATTTCCTCGCGCGCTCTTGTATCAATACAAACGAGGCGTCGAATTCTGCTATGCAATACTTGAAAAAAATAAGGAATATGGGGAACGAAGACTTTTAACACTCGATTGAACTAGCCACCTTAGTGTCTACGGGATATAGCGTGAAAGTAAAAAAAAAATCGAAAATAAAATCAACTAAAATCCAAACATGAATGATTTTGATCACAACTTGAAGCTAAAAGATACAAAGACATACGATTGCAATGATGCTATAAAATCATCTTGTAAATTTAAAATCAAACTTATTTGTAAATACTATGACTTTATGTTTTTTCAGTTTCACGTTGTATCCCGCATGTGGTAGGGTAAGCATAGGAAGCCTAGTGTTAAAAACCTCCGCTGCCCACTTTCCGTCGAATTCTAAAGTCATTGAGTGTTTAGTGGAGGAACTTAACGCCGCACTTTGCCTTGACACCAGAGTGAAGAAATAAAAATGTATAATATTTCATTTCCTCAAGTGGGGAATCGAGCCCACAGCCTGTCGCGTTTAGTCATACGTTTGTGCCCAGGACTTGCCTCGGGAATGATTTTATTGTACTGACTAATATAATTTTGTATGTGATTTGCAAAAATATTCAGACCTGGACCTCTCCCCTGAACTCTGGATTGATAGAAGATTATTTTACAGTCCAATATTCTCTTCTTCGTCCCATTCTATATCATATCCGAAGTTGTATATATACAATAGTGAATGACGACTGAATGGGATGCTTTAGTTAATTAGTGTATTTGGACATTTGAACGTTAACTACACTATTACCGGCCGCTGTTTTTGAAAGTTTTCTCGGAAATTTCATATAAATGCAATTAATTGCATATAACATGTTATATAGGTCAATGATTTGTCGGAAATAATTAATGATATAAGTAATAATTTTTGAAATAGTTATTTAACCTTGAATTTCTCAATATTTAATGATATTAAATGTCGATTATGCTGTTAATATAAAAGAGTTATTGCTTACGAAATATATAATTGCTAAAATGTGATATAAAAGTAAACCTGCTTCTACTTGTCGTTTCGATATGAAAGGCGGTGGTTGTAGATTCATATACCTAATGAAAGAATGTTTCTTCACTCACTTTATACAACGCGCGGTGTTTCCCACAAATATAAATAAGACATAAAATAACTGTTCTTTTAGAGACATTATGGAGAACGAAGTGATTTATCTACTAGGATTTTTCACTACAGGATTACAGGATAAGCACTTTGATGAATCGACGAGATCGTGATATTAGAGTCAAGTATTCATTATAATTATTAATAAAAACCAACAAAATAAAAATAAAAAACAATAATGATTAATAGTAAAGAAAAACAATTAATAATAACTCAGCATATAATTCAGGTCCCTATGACGTACGTTAGTTATACTTTCCTATAATTACCGCTCTGTTATTGCTTGCATTTTATAATTATTTTTCCGCTTCTAAACAATAAGTAAATGGACATTTGTTCGGTCGCACATAAATATTTCTCTTTCAATTGTAGAAATGTGCTGCCATTTTTTATATGACTAGCTTACGAGAATAGCTAATTTCAGTAAAATCATATCGTTATTTTAAGCCATTTAAGCATTCGTCTAATTCACACCGTATATAGCAGGGTAGGCGGAGGCTAGTGTTAAGACACTGCGTGCCCCACCTTCTGTAAAATTTTCGAGACATTGCATGTTGAGTCGCGGAATTTAACGCTGCGCTGCCTTATTACCAGAGCGAGGATATGATAAGATGTGAAAATAGTTAGTCGTCAGACATCGGAGACGAAACCATAACCATCATTTTTACAATTTTACCCTGAGTCTCTACGCCACGACGGCCTCAAGGTATAACTACTACATTTCAAATATTTCTTCCGTATTTATATTGTATAAAAGAAATTATAGGTTTTGTCTATAGTTTTTTTTTTCAATTTTCAAATATATGTATGCTTTATGCTAATTAATACTAATTAATATTAAAATTTCTTACCTTGAACTTATGTATTTTTAATTTAGTGTAAATATTAAAAAAAATATTTGTGGGTCAATGTCTTAAGAACCGGTCTTTAAATTACATCTATACTAATTCGTCATTAGAAAGAAACATATGGCGATAATTGTGTGATCTCAGTATTCTTTTACGTCGTCTATAATTATAATAAAAGCTTTATAAATCTTAAATAAAATATTTTTTAATGTAATGTAAACGTACTAATTTATTGGTAATTAAACCAATTCCCTTAAAATAAAGATGAAGAGCATTATATTATATGTGGAAATATAATCCTCCTTAAATATCCTGGTATATATTTTTTTTAGGTTTTTATTATAAAAATATTGTTATTATAAAAGGAAATATCTTCTACACCACCTGGATACGTGGCACTCCTCTAATGTGCGATTTCGTAGGATCTTCCTTCCACGCACCACGCAACAGTATTGGCCTACCCGCGACAGTGTTTCCAGGTCGATACGACCTGGGTACCTTCAAAAAGCACATCTATCTCCACCTTAAAAGTAACACAAATGTTCTGGTGTTATACTGGGTCTGGGTTACCCGTACACTCATGTGCCTTAACTTTTCCATAAAAAAATACTATGTGGAATGAACAAAATCGAAATGATTCAATGCGACACGGTCGGCGGTAGAGACGCGGTATTTTTTTTGTTTATTTGTCGAACGATCTTTTTCATTTTAAGGCAAAAGCTTTCAAATTTATTTAGGTGCTATTTCCTGGCAGTGAGAACTAGAAATTCAATTCCGAACTATGCTAAAGACTTTGAGATTTTGTAATGTTTATTCTGGGCTTCAGAATTTATCTCTGGTACGTTTTTTACGCTGATAATTTAGCGCGAAAATGTTATTTATGGCTGTATTTTTATGGGTAGAGTATAGACTGTGATTCTTTAATCTTTTTGATATTTTTTCAATGTCACGATGTATAACCCACGAAGCAGGGTAGGCAGAGGGAACCTGGGAACCTAGTGTTCAGCCACTTCGTTATTATTGACACAGTTCTGTTCCCCACTTTCCGCCTAATTCTGGAATCGAACCTACAACCTGTCGCGTTGCTCACTTGCTGAGTAATATTTTACATACTAACTTTTAAATAAAGGAGCTTTGCAAAGGACAATGAATTAAGTAACATAATTTTTAGAAATATAATATTTTAGACGAGTCATCGATTCCGCTGAAGCTTTAGATTCCTGAAATGTAGTATGGAATATGTCAATTTCGATCAAATTGATAAATGTAATATCTTAATTTGAAGAAATATAATATTGTGATTAATTAAATCCTTTCTGTAATAAATTATTATTACTAACTAATATTAAAAAATCCGCCTCTCAATATGCGATGTTTAAACAGAGAGGAATGTCTAAACACTAGGTTCCCTCCGCCTACTCTGCTTGGTACGTAGAACCAAGACAAACGTCACACACCACAGTGCGTGCCGCGAAACCGCGTTCGTGTAGATAACTTCCAAAACTTACAAAACGACGCCGATAAACAAAATAAGTGTTTCTGTCTGACAATGAGATCGACACGAAAGGACATTACACAGGCGTTGCTTTCTTTTCACCTAATTCATGTAATAACGTTTTTACGCGCGCGCCGTGCAACAGTACGTGACGGCAATATCGATGGCTATCGTGACTTGGAAACTCAACAGGATGAAATCGAAAGTTCTTTTTTAACTTGGAATTAAGTATTATTGTAATTAAACTGTTTATGTTGAGTTCTGCTACTTAACACGCGCTACTTAACACAGAATGTTCTAGACTACCCCCTCAGTAGGCAGAGGGCCTGCTTTGCTGTGTGCGGGATGCAGCGTGAAGCTACAGAAAAACATCAATATTATGAAGAGATAAAAACAAAAAAAATCGCCCATTTTCTCCATTCTTCTCCAATCGAGTGTGAATGCAAGTATCAGGAATAAGTGCACAGCGAACTGGCGGTTGCTTGATTGCTTTCTGGTTCACTAAACTGTGAAGCTTTCGAGGTCAGTTTGTTGAGCACGGCAGTGGAGATATAAACAATGCTTGTTCAAATAAGCCTATGGGTTACCTGAATGTGACTAAATTAATGCAGCTGATATTTTCAAAACCAGCAGCAGGGTATGCTAGGAACCTGGTGTTAAGACATTCCGTTTCCCATTTTACAGTAAATTCTGGTGGCAGTGTGTGTCGAGTGGAGGAGCTCAACGCCGCGATTTGCCTCGACACCAGAGGAAAGAAATGAAAATATAAATTTAAATTTGGTGTTTCCAAGCTTATACAAATACAAATATTTCCCGATCTGGCAGTAAAGGGAGTTTGCTTTTCGCCATTCAAGTCAGAATGTGGTGACTACTGCGTGATGACTACCTATTAAAATATGCCTTTTATTTCATGTCTTTTTTATATATAAGTAAGTAACATAACTTCATACCGATCAAAAAATCAAACAGTGATAGATGGATGAAGTACTTAGTATTTTTATTTTATTCTTTTAACCTTGTTAACTTTAACATATATAATAAATCAAAGTACGATGGGCGTCAGTAACATTTGACCATACAGTATAATTGCTATTAAATTGCCATCAGGCGTTTTTATTACCAACCAAATATTGGAATTGAAATTTGTATATACTTTTTGTATTGTATTTATTTAGATTTATCTAAATTATCTTTATAATTTTATTAATTTTACAGCCAAAACTTATAATTTTATTTAAAATAAGGTAGATTTTCGTGGAATTTTTCATTAAGAGCAAGGAATATTACACGACCCCTTTTGGGGCTATGAAAACAACAACACCTTTTAGTTTTATTTACCCTCGGGGTTAGGTGGATGGGTTTAAGGGTTAAACATTATAATCCCGAAAATATGTCCATGGATGGATGACAAAATATTTGACAAAAATATTTAATCTATTTTAATTTTAATTATTTTTTGTTACAATGAAATGGTAATTGTTTAATCTATTTCATTTGTCTTCTTTACTCTACTTAATTTTTCTTTCTGCTGTTTCTAATCCTTTTTTGTTCCATTTTAAATTAAAATGATTTACAAGTTGAATCATTTGACTTTTCACACTGTAGCACATTAATTTCATTATTTTTTTATTAAAAACTAATTACCATTTTTATAAAATCAATTTCAATTCCTCGAGTGGGAATTATCAATAATAAAATAAAAAAAAAATCCTAACATTTTCAAAGTCAATATGAAACGAGAACCGTCGCAACAAAATTCATCTTCATTCGTTCATTGTCGGCTGTCCCTTTACAATTGTGTAGAATCGTGGAATCTAATTACATAAACATTAAACAATAAAACGCAGGCTTACTAATTCAAGGAGAAAAGTGTTTTCTAGCGACGAAAATATCGTAATTATATGTTAATTATTTAAAATTAAAATGTGGCAAAGCTATTTTGCTTACTCTATACATTTAATTAAATTGTAACCGATCGTTGTTTGTATGAATATATAACAATGTAATACTGAACACGCAATGCCTCCAGATTTCGCCGGTAAGTGGGGAACGGAGTGTCTTAACACTACGTTTTCTCTGCGTACCCTGCTGTGTGCGGGATACAGCGTGAAGCTAAATAGCTGCAGGGACATATATAAAATAGTTATATCGATATAAAATATTTCAAAAATAATCAGCTGAAACTTTAATTTTTAATGTAGGTATAGATATCGTTTTTAAAATACTAATTTTATTAGAGCAAGAAAGCAGTTGAAATTAGGAAGTAAATAATTGGTTAGTTCAATAATATTTTCAATATTAATAATATTTGTCGGTACTTATTCTAAAGCCATTTTCACGTTTAAATGGTGTAATTAAATTCTGAATTTGAAATTATTCAAATTATTCGAGTCGGTAAATGCCAAGATATCATTACGTCGAGATACGATTGTGAAGTAAGCTTTAAGAGCAATTTATTCTTTTCTAACATGGACCAATATTAAAATATTTTCATAAAACAAGAATAATAAATTTGACAACGAGTAGCTTTTATACTTGCCGCTTTTACAAGTAACCAACTAAATATAGAAATATAAATATGCTCCCGGAAAATGAGGTAAAATAAAAATAATCCGGCCAAGTGCGAGTCGGACACGCCCACCGAGGGTTCTGTTCCAATTTTTGATGTTTTGTTGTAAATACCAAATAACAAGCTTTTGATTATAACGCGGCGAATAACGTCGATAAAACCTAAATTTCCATAAGCATGCAATCATTCTATATGAAAGGAACTAAAAATATAAATGTGTAATGATTAATTTTAAAAATTACCTTTGTATCTCCACGCAATTTCAAGTTAAAAGGTATTAACAGACGGAAAACAAGCTAATCCTATAAGGCTTCCGTTTTTTACCTTTGGTAAGGAACCCTAAAAACACATATCAAAATATTAATAGTATCCACAGTTAACTACTAGTATTTTAATTCTGTGTCGATATTTTCATTTCAACACACACGAGCAAACTATCCCTCTACCCTGCTAAATAGAACCAGAATACAAAAAAAAACAAAAAATATTATTGTTTAGTAGATATACTTGTAAATTGAAACTAAATTAAAACTAAATACGTTAGTTTAGCCATCAGCTAACAACAGTGAGGGAACAAAGGAATAATCCATTGTCGACTAAATGTGTTGTAACATTAACATTATGTCAGTAGCACAAATTAACTTACGGAATAAATTGCCAGAATACCAGTCCACTGTGGACGTCAATATAATTTAGTTATGGGGGGGGAATGGATTAGCTGCCCTGGGCGTAATATGAAGTAATTACTATTATAGTTCGAAAATACTGGATTTGAAATGAAAATTAATGAGCTGTCTGTTGTCTGTGATATATAACAGGGTGGGCAGAGGGAACCTTATTTATTGAGGGATTTAAGGCACTCCATTCCCCATTTTCCGCCGAATTCTGGAGGCATTGCGTACTGGGTGGCGGAACTCGACGCCGCGCTTTTCTTCGACACCAAACCGAGGAAATGGAAATATTAAAGGTTTCATTTTCTCCTGGCCGACAGAAAATATTATTCTAGAATCAGTTCTTTAATAATAGTACATTATTAATGTATTTAATTTATATTTTTTAAAGATAATGTAAAAACTTGATCTAAATAAGTATAAAAACAGTATAAAAATTAATTGAAAATGGTAACACATGTTAGCTTGCGATGCGGGTAAAATCTGAGAGAATAAAATTATACATTTAAAGTTTCTATGGAATATACCTACAGACAAAATTATTTATTAATAATTAATTAATAAAATTAATTGTCGGGCTTTATAAACAATTCATTTCTATGCTCTGCTGTGGCAAGGTGGCAGGCAAAACGTAGCGTTAAGTTCCGTAACTCAACAGGCAATGCCTCCAGAACTCATTGGAGAATGGGGAATGACTTTCATTCTTTTTAACACTAGGTTCCCAAGTTCCCTCTGCCTACCCTTCTATTAGTGGGATTCCGAGTGAAGCTAAAAGAAAAAAAGGCTTATATTATAAAGCCTCCTTTACTAAACCTTAGCCTCCTTTACTTAAAATCTAAGAAACGTTCGCAAAATCCGTGCGAATAGATCTTTGTTTGAAGTCTCGAAAAGAACAAGTGCATATGTAGAAGTGCCACTTGATAGTTCATTTTTAGCTTAAGCCATACCTAGAAAATAAAAGTTCTTCAGTCTTTTCCAGAGCGATTGCCGTGTGACCTCTTTCAGCCACTTGGCCTGTCCCAAAAACTGTTCTCAATTTTTTATTTGACATACTTGTAATAAACAATTTTACTTTTTTTTTATTCACGTGGCAGGTTAGACAGAGCAAGCCTAGTGTTAAGGCACTCCGCTCCCCCCTTACGCGGAATTCTGGAGGCAAACGTATTGAGGGGTGAAATTCAACGCCGCACTTTGCTTCGACACCAGAAATAAAAATATTCAATATTTCGTTTCTTCAACTGGGAATCAAACCCACAATCTATCACGTTTAATTTAAAACAATTTTTTTAATAAAATATTTGGTAATATAGAGAGTGGCTTCTGGTGGATTAACAGACTAAATAGAAACATTTACAAAGACATCTGACAAAATAAGACCCTACAATCTCATTAAGATTATTAAATAAAGAACGTTTATTCGTAATATAAGAAAATTACGAAAATAAGAAAATTTTATGTTTTGTGTAGATAGTAATAAGATTGGGCCCCTGTTTTAGGGGTCGGAGGACATCGTAAAAATATCTTTATCCATGCAGCTTGTATCGGGGCTTGTGAGGGACGCCCGTAGCGGACAACTTTATAGTCTACATTATTTATTCCTTTCCTTTCCTTTCCTTTCCTTTCGTATTTCCAATGGAAATTATTGGATATACCTACGTACAGGTTATCTTGGAAAGATATCTTCTGGGTTCTTATTTATGTAGCTAAATATTATTGTATGATTTCTGAGATGTTTTAAATATAATAAAGTAAATAGCGATTTTAAATGACATTTTAAACGAAACTATTTATAAGCACGGCGTTGAGTTTCGCCATTCAACATGTAAATTTCGGCAGAAAGTGAGGAACGGAATATCTTAACACAAGGGCAGGGGCCTACCCTGCTCTGTGCGGGATACAGGCGTGAAGCTGATCTATTTAGCCCGATTAATCGCGTTTTTTTTTGACGAATGCCACTTTAGTAGTTAATTTTTAAAATATCAATTAATTTTTATAATAATAAATATATATCTAAGAATATAGTTTAAGAGACATTGTACATATACATATGTGTACAGAAGTGGTTATCTCCGTACGAAGTGCGACGTACGTTGCCAAAAGTTTTAAACAATGTGTAAGTGTAAAGTCTGCTCTCGTATGCAATACGAACGGTGAAGTTTTACGATATTAAAGAAATTTAAAGTTTTAGTAGCTACAGACTGCAGTACCGACTAGACCTTGGGGGCTAGACTATCATACAAACCAGCCACTTACCACTTTTTTGAAATTTCATTTTTTGATATTAGTATTTATATTTAAATAGTTTTGAATTTTCATTGGAAGATGTGGATGTTGAAGTTTGTTTGTTTGTTTCTTAATATTTTTTAGGGTTCCGTACCAAAAGGTGGAACGGGACCCTATTTGTAAAATTTTAAGATTCTGCTGTCCATCTTATTATTGATATTTCTGTCTGTTAGATAATTAAAAGTTTTAAGACGAAAAAAGACGAAATAAGATAAATATTCAAGGGGACTGAAACGTGAATTTTTGACACGTTTTTGCTCTAAATTGATAACGACAACAGTTAGACACCCGAAATATTCACAGAATATTTAGTTACATATTATCTTTAAAAATAAATAATTAAATTATAACAAATATTACTTGGGCCCTCCCATACAAGAAACTTGATTTTTTTTACCATTTTCATAGATAATGGTATGGAACTCTTCGTGCGCGACATTTTGCTATGAGATCAATAAGATTGAAGGCAATGAAGAATCTAGCACGGTAGGGAGGGTTTGAGAGCTTCCGTTGTGTGTTTCCATCTCATCGCATTATGAAGCCGCAAGCTAGTAATATATAACTTGGTATAATATAGAATTAACGTCAGGATTAAGTGAATGAGTTATTTGAATTCTGGCGACACTTATATCGTACTAGCAACCCGCTTGCGGCTTCGCCCTCTTGAACTACACAATTTTTTATTTTCTCATCTGAATTATTTCGTGATAAAATAATATTATTATTTTAAAGTTTATTCAATATCCATATATTGTATTTTGTAGCAATTTAGTTTAACCAAATAACTTATACTGACACATCTTTTTTACTTAAAATCAACGTTAAATGTTAAGGTAAGTTTCCCAAAATAAAATAGTGAAAACTGCATTTAAATTGGATAAGCCGTTTCTGAGAATAGCGTGCACAAACACAGACACACACATTGTAATGGGTTCTACTACATCGATACATGTCTACAATAGTAGATTTTCTCGTACAGACAGACAGCAATCAATTACGATTTTATTATATGTATAGATTAATAGATTTGATTTTGTTGATCCGCCGCAAATTCAAAGTATTCAAAGTCAAGATAAAATATCTTGTTTTAATTAAAGCAATCTCCATTTTATGATAGAAAATTGTTTTTAGTTTATTTGTGTTTGATATAGATATTACTAAATTTGTGTCAAGTAATTGAAAATAATATGTTTAATATAAAAAAGAAACATTGCTTATTTACTATACAACCACTAATAATAACAATAAGTACTAAAACCACTATTATTAAAAAATTGTCTAAATACAATATAGCTAATCTATAATATACTAAAACAGTAAAACATATGTCTGTATTTTGATTATTTTGAAAATTAGGGCCATCCGGGTGCATTAGTACAATATTTGCCTGTAATTGCTGTAGATGTGAATTCGATTTCCTTTCAAGGAAATAATTGTATATCATCATCATCATCATCAGCCTGTCCTCGTCCACTGCTGGACATGGATGGATCGTCACTCCATCTACCTACATTACAATTTATATTAATTGTATATAAATTGTTTTTACTTTCACGCTCCGAAAATATAAAATATGGCATTGAGTTCGACAAAACGCACTTCGGAAAACGGAGAACGCAGTGTCGTAGCACTAGTTACTCTTTGAAAATTTCAACAACAACAACAAATGGAAGTAGCATGACAAAAGCAATAAAATACCACGAAAATCCAATTGTGGGCGATCATTAGTTTTTAAAATAAATGGACACCGTTTTATTACTATCGAATAGTAGTACAAGTTCATATAATTTATTATACTGGTTGACACAGCTGATGGATGTCCTGGAACCTTTGTTAGTTTTACCCTTTCATATTTTAACTTCACGCTGGGGTGTTTAATAGCAGGTTGTCATTGTGAAATCTTTTTGTTTTAGTGCACATAATTTCCACTCGTTCTCTTGTTTCTATTGCTCTCGCCCTATACAAAATGTTTTCCATACAAGCCTGGCTTTTATGCAAGTACTGTACTATTTTATCAGTTGACTACCTAGTTTTTAAGTCTGTTTCAACATTTCACTATATATATGTAGCTCATAGAAAATATATTAAAAAGTTATATCTTAATAGATCCAGCTTTTTTTATTTCTATATTTTATAGATTTGTTGTGTCCCGTACTAGTAGTGGTAAGTCCGTTTCCGTTGAGACATATCCGTTTCCCGCTTTACGCTGAATTCTTTGCCAACGGAGAAAATGTTATAGATATATATATTCGTCGATATATCTCAAAAGTTTTGATATAATCAAGAAAATTGTATATTAAGAAATAGAAGACTTAGATAATCTGTCGTCAAGAAATTTTTAAAACTTTCAAGACCGATTTTATATTACCTAACTATGATTTATATTGTATGGGTATTTTATCTTAATTTAAGTAGTTTGTTAAAGCATAAGGATTTTACTTTTTAAACCATTTTGAACTTAAGTACGAATAATATTTCTATATCATTAAAAATATAGGGCTATTTGAGAAATATTCATATTAATTATATCGTAGTTCACAATTCTTTAATACTTTCTTTCCCGTTGAAAACAAACAGTAACAGTTAAAATGAGATTGCAAAATAGGTCAGAGGTAACAAAAGAGGCCAAACCAAGTAATAAATAGCAAGTTTAAATAAATACTAAGCACTTTAATAATGAAATACCATTTTCTTATATTTACCGTTATTAGTGAAGTTAGAACGAAAATCTTTAAACGTATTTTACTTGTAATCTTCAAAACGTTTAATTTAAGTTTCTTTTTTTTTCAGCTTCATATATCCCGCATATAGCAGAAAAGGCAGGAGGAACTAGTGTTAAAGAAATCCATTCTATATTTAAAACAGGAACGTAATTCAGTGTATTAAGTACATAATTAAGTATTTCCCAGAGTGAGAAATGAATCCACAACCGTCATGCTTACAATCACACGCTTGTGCCACTGCGCTAGGACTTTCTAAACTTTAGTAGAAAATTATAAAGTGCTTTTTTAAAATAATATAAGAATATATTATTTAATAAATAGGTAAAGTAAAATATTTATAATGTTTAAGAATGCAATTTCTATAAAATTTGGCAGTAGTGAATTTCACTGAAGTGAACCATGCCAAAACTGGAGGAGTTCGCTTCGTTGCGAGTTTTATTTATTTCCTCTTGCTAATGTGTATTTTGCAAAACGATTGGGATGTTGACCTAGATTTTGATAGCTCAAATAATTAAAAATTTCAAATTTCAAAATGTAAATTGAAAAAGCAACGTAATTTCTAATAACTATAATTTGTCTAGGTGTTTACTGTATAT
>JAEBDU010000064.1:4038766-4099069 GCA_016802625.1 Heliconius numata
CAAGTTAGGTGTTCCATAACCTCAAATTCGGTCCTGTTTTAGAATTAATTAATTGACATGTATTTGAAGTAATAGACATGTATTTTTCATATCTACTTTTCACAACAGCATGGCAATGAACTACCATACATGCATTTACTTAGACAAGGTATTGTAAATTCTGTTACTGAGTAAAGGAAATTCCAGTTTCAATAGCGATATATTGGATAAGTGCTATGCTCATTTAGAAACACAATTTATATTAAGAAAATAATAATATACAAAATCATAGTACTGATTGCAATGCCTCCAGAAATCGGCGGAAAGCGGGGAGCGGAGTGTCTTAACACTAGGTTTCTCTCTGCCTACTCTGCTGTGTGCGGGATATAAACTATTTTTTCTTGTTATTTATGTAAGTTAATATTGAAAGATTATTTTTATATATTTTTGGAGTAAAAGAAAAAAAATATATATGAACAAGAAACAACAAATTTCTTGTTCATATATTTTTCAACCTATAAGAGCATTTATGATATTTTGGTAAGTAATACCCACTGCACACATAAAAAGACGACAGACGGTGGTTTATTAAAACGATATCAACTTGGTTTTTGCTATGAAAATGTTGTTACATGCTGCCATTACTTGTGTGCATTTATTTCTAAGAGGGTTTATTTCTAAGCGTATATCCTCACTTTATTGTGATAAATGGATATATTATACTTTTAAAGTATGTTTTTTTAAAGTAGAAATGGAAAATATAACTTAGCAATATCTGAAAATTTTAAAATATTCTACTAATATTGAATTTTATTTAGGCTGTAGCTTCACACTTCGATAAGTTAAGACATTCTTCTCCCCGCTTTCCGCAGAATTCTAGAGGCATTGCGTGCTGAGTGGCGGAACTGAACGCCGTGCTTAATAAATAATTAATATTTAATTTCCTCGAGTGGGAGTTGAACCTACAACCTGTCGCATTTAGAGTCACACGCTGGTGGCCATGTGCCACAATTGGCTTTTGTCAAAGATGTAATTTTTTGAAATTCATTTATTATTGTTTATTGTAATTGCTAGGCTTAATAGTATAATCTATATTATGCAATGGTATTAAAAGAACGCAAATAAAATGGTGTAGAATACAAACTTAGCTCGCAATTCTGAGGATGTAGACTGCTTTTTGTTCAGACAAAACAAAAGACACCTATTGTTTTACAGGATAGAACATTGTGTTTAATTAGAAAATACGGTATAAAACTTAGAATAAACATGAAAAATCTCACTTTTTTACGCTAATTATGTGAAAAAAACGATGAAAGAATTGTGTTAATCGGGGGATGCAAGAGCATCCATCAAAGATCGTATTTATTTTTCAGGGTTCCACGTCAGGTACTCCAAACCTTCATTTTTGTTGTGTGGGTGGAAAGGCAGTATATTTATATCTCTTATAGTTTAGACAGGCTGTTAAGGTTCCATATCAGGTATCCAGATTTTCAAAATAAAATATAACCTAGATGTTGCCTAGACATAATAGCTATACAACCAAAAAAGTTTCATTCAAATCCGTCCAGTAGTTCCGGAGGTTAGCATATACAAACATACAAATAAACAGACAGCCTTTTTTTAGTGGATTTGGGCTGAATTACTGTTCCCTAAACCCCTCTCAATTATTATTTTGTAAATATACTCAATGCACAGACGCGTTATTTTTACTTTCTTATTATGCGTATAGATAAACAGAAAATTAAAATTAATTCCAATAATAATTCAAAAGTAATCATCATAGGTAGCAGCAGTTCTTATTCTTTAAAAAAGTAAGGCTTTGTAGTTGTCAAAATAAAATTAACTTTTTGAAGTAATGTTGCTTAAAGTATTCACTGTCTAAGCCAATATGGCTTTTCAAAGTCAGGCTAAATATCGCGAAGGAACCCAAACTGCGAATGATCGAAAGTATAACAATTGTTTGTTCTTTCAAATCTTTATCGCCCTTTGGAATTTAGTTGCCATTTCAATTTTAACCGACTTCATTGAAACAAAAAATAGCTATGACAGATTCTGAGAAAAAGTTATAGCAACACTATTGGGAAATATATTTATCATAATAACAAACGTATACATTGCAATTTTTTAATTCTTGATTTAGTAAAAAATTAAGATTGAGTATTAAAAAATATATTTTAATTTACTAATTTTAAAATCGCACCAAAACGCGTGGAAGTGTCAGGTATAAGTAGATACGATTCCCTTTCTCTGGGGAATTTCTTCTCTAGTCTAAAGTGAAAAAAAAAATCTCTAGTGAAAAGAAAAAGAATTCACGTATACAATTTTTCAGGTATACCACACCGGTCTCACTCACGACGGGCACGCCTTCACATTAAAACGCCATTTCTTGTCTCTTCCACATCAGATGTTAAAGGCGTTCCATTTTGTTTTTTTATCTAACAGGGAAAATTATAAAACATAGGAAAATTGAATTTATAAACAGAACAATTTCCCAAGTGATTATTGAACCCACAGATACCGAGTGAACAGTTATTCACAATGACACAGATTTGGAAAAAATAAATAAGAAAAACAATATACAAATGTGTAAAGGATATTCTTTGAAAAGAAACTAGAAAGGAGGATTGATTTCATTACTGTTTTCATATTTCAGATTTCTTTCCACACGCACAAAACGGTATCTCAAGATCGATCTCTGACTTAAGAGTAGTTAATAAATACAGGCGTTAGTTACTAATGAAATATTTGATTTGAAATTAAAAATTAAATTCCGCCACGCACAACATGCAATACTTAGAATTCGGCGGAAAGTGAGGAACGGAGACTTTTAACACTAGGTTCCCTCTGTTCAACTGGAAGAACATCATTAATATCACTTAAGCAATTTGTTTTTAGTCGTATGCTTAGTATAGTTTTAGAAATTAAAGTAAAAGAGCTAACAATATTCACTAAAGTTGTAATAAAAAATATTTTTCTGTTATTTATAGGAACAAAATTATATATACTATGTAGTAAGATTGTTATGTTCTGTTTGTACGTTAAGCTAGGGGGTATGCCACGTCATTAGCGAACCATTACTCAAGTTGATTGTGTAGATAATTTAATATATTACGCAGTAGTAAATACCTCTTATCATATTATGATAAAAGGCATTTGGAATTGGTGGAATTCCACCACTCAGCACGCAATATCTCCAGCATTTGGCGGGAAGTAGGGAACGGAAGTGTATTAACGTGTAAAGAGTGTCTTAACACTAGGTTTGCTGGAGTGAAGCTAAAAAAGAACTACTGCGTAAGCATGCCTAGAAAGTCCACTCCAATTTTATGCACTTAGTATGTTTGGCTCGGATTCAACATGTTACGTACCAAAAATCGATTCGGAATAAGCGAAAAGGTGTGGTTTGTTTCAATAACTTAGAAGAAAGGACATTCTGAAGAACTTATTTATTTGATTTTTATTTTTGAACCATTTGCATCATTATTAGATTAGTCCAGTCATGGCGCAGAGGCACAAAGGTGTCACTAAACGCGACAGGTTGTGGGTTCGATTTCCACTCGAGGAAACGGATAATTTCATATTTTCATTTCTTCGCTCTGGTGTCGAGGCCAAGCGCGGCGTTGAATTCTGCCAATCAACACGTAATGCCTCCAGAATTCGGCAGAAAGTGGAGAACGAAGTGTCTTAGTACGAAGTTCCCTGTGCTTACCCTGCTGTGTGCGGGATACAATGTGAAGCTGATTTTTTATTTTTTTATTTTATGGAGAATCACTTCGTCTAAACTAATCCAAGAAAACGATAATAGTTTATAGAATTAGGCATTTCAAAGAGTTTCTAACTGCGCATTACCATGGACGTAAGCATTGTATATCGTAATTAGTATAAATAAAGGGATAGACGGGATAAGTAGATGTTATTAAGAGCTCTGTTCACTGCGTGTCCGAAGCAAACGTACGGGAAAGTGTGATTGCCAGCTTAAAGTATTAATTCGAATCCAACATCAAAATCTTTTAAGGGTATCTAATTTAACAAAGCAGGGTGGTATATGATTTTAGATTTGTATAATATTTTACTTTTACTTTGCATTTTTGAGGCCAGGGGCCGGAGGGTGTGACTGTAACGCGACGGTTGTGGGTTCGATTTCCACTCGAGGAAATTAAGTATTTATTGTTATCAGTTACGCTCTATATGCTGAAAGATAAGAGCGGAGTGTCTTAACACTAGGTTCCACATGTTGTGTGCGGGATACAGCATGATGCTTATTATTTTATTTTTTTCAATAAATGTAGCAGGGCGGTATGATTTAATGGTATGGTTAAAATGGTATGATTTTATGTATGAAAAGCATTTTATTAATACAGACGCATAATATTTAACTAGCGGCACACGCAGTTTCGCCCGCTTGCGTTGTATTATAGCCTAAAAATACCAAATCTTTAAATTAATTGTAGCCTATGCATGTGTTATTCTAATTCTATTTTATAAAAATACTATAAAGTTATATTGTAGTACTTTTGCGTGAACATGGAACAAGCATCCATAGTCACTAGCTATCCCATTTATAATCCTAAAAACCTTCGTTCTCTAATTTTTGTCCAATTTTCGAGACATTGACGAAACAACAATAGTGACGGAACTCAACGCTGCGTCTTGTCGTGTTACCAGAATCGATTGAGAATCGAACTCACAACCTTCAATGATACCGCTATGCCACAATGGACTAATAGTTATTTTCTACTTTTATCTAAAAAGCCGTGTACGATAAGTCTAATAGAATAATAAGAAATAGAATATAGTGTTTGTTTTTATATTATGTTTTTTTGTACTTGTTTGAGCTAGTCACCGTTTTCGTATATTTATTTGAAGAAACGCAAGCTATCATTTGCACAATATATAACGCAATAAGGATTCTATAAGGATTTATTTTTAGCCCGTCTCTTCCTCATTCATTCATATCAATGATTCAGCATTTTCGTAAGACAGAATGTTGACATAGTACTTTGCTAGCGTTTACTGATTTTTAACATTGAGAAAATACAATTTTTATCACATTTCTTTAAATATATGACTTAAATTTATTAAAAAATATTAATAAAATCATAGTAGGTTCTCAAATACACATAGTTAGAGTTACTTCGAGGTACGGTGTCCTCTCTGTAGACGGGACTATGAATCTACCTACCTGCTCGTATACCTAGTTGGAGTTTTCGGTGGAACTGTCTTTAGGCATGCTAACGTTTAGTTTATAAATAAATAAGAAATAGCAAAACTTCGAGAGGATCGTGAAAATTGATTTCATTTAAAGAACATAAATAATAATGCGATACACATTATGTCCCACGAGTCTAATTTTATCTTTGATTGAATTATTAAAAACAATTTTAGACGAAGTTTTTTTATAAGGCGTATTTATATCTTAATCTTAATAATAGATGAAGCTACCAGAGTTAAACAAACACTCTATCCACATATTTTATTTTTCTTTACTTATAGGAAATATTTTGTATTAGTCATAAACTTATCTTTACCCATTCAGGTAAAGTAATAGTATGACATGGTAATCCATCCGGCAGCTATATAGTGTTTCAATATATGAACATAAATTTCTTTACCAGTGAAGAATCTTTATAGGAAATATGAAAGAGAAATTGTTCCGCATAAACGTATAGCCGACAGTAATAAAATGTATGATTCCGAGGGTACCTCCTAAGCGGCGTGACGGGTGAAAGGGAAGTATAAACTCGAGTATTTAGCAGTTCTCAGCTCAGCGCTGGTTGTTATCCGAAGATTTAGCTTCAAATACCGTCAACACGCTGAATATCTAAAATAAAAATATATTTACGGGCACCCCGTATAAAAGGTTGAACTTCGCTTCCAATTACTAATGAAAAGCTAAATATATATTCCATACTATACATATAATATTAGATACTATTGTTATATTGATAGTAATTGCAGTTGAGGTCGTCGTAGCGTAGTAAGCGTGCGACTGTATGGACGATAGGTTGGTGGTTGTGGGTTCGATTCCAAGTGAAGGGAAAGAAATATTATTATTTTTTATTTCCTCCGGCAAAGCAAAGCGTGGCGTTCAGTTTCACCACACGACACGCTATATCTCAAGAATTCAGCGGAAAATGGGCAACGGAAGTGCCTTAATGGGAACGGAATGTTCCTACCCTGCTATGTATTGGATATATTTTGGAAATTGTTTATTTGTATGTAATAAAACATTATGTATTTAAATTATTATGAAATATATTAATTTCAATTTTTCATAATCGGATGAATACATCGTATTTATAAATATTTAATGACAGCGAAATTAATCACGACTTTTATTTATTTTTAATATGAAAAGAAAATAGGAATCGTTTTGTTCTTTGCGAGTTCATTGTTTCATCTGAAACAATCTACGTTATTAACATACGAGTATAGTATATTAACTTTTTACTCTTATTGAAATATTTTTTTAAATTTCAACGAAGTTTTTTTAATTTTTTTACAAAAAATTTTTTTTATCTGGAACAATGCATATAACGTTAAAGTGAGAATATATTTATATTATTTTATATCAGTGTTGTGCTTTTAATGGAAGGCCCTATATAAACTTAATTTAGTATTATACATATTTTATGTATTCCATTTGCCTATTTTTACGTCCACTTAGTTCCATATTGCTAAGACAAAAAGCCAGTAATGGAAAGATAGGATTTGTCTACAGATTCTAATGTTATTGTATTGAGAAATATAGGATCACCTTAGAGCTTAAATAAGTGGATATAAATATTTTATAAGATTTCTTTAGATATTTGACTCTCGTTTTAATAAGTTATTTATTTATTGTTCTGCATGATACATACCCTAGGCAGAAAGAATATATTGTTAATATATTCCCTTCTTCTTAATTTTAAGATCGGCGGAACTTCAGCACCGCACTTATCTTGCACGATAGCAAGAAAAAAATAATTCCCCCGATTTCAGATTGAACCCACAAGCATCACGTTTCAGTTCAAATGCTGCGCCACTGCATTACAATGCCATAAATGTTATTTTTTCTTATTTTAACTGGCAAACTTTTTACTAGTCACTAATTAAAGAAAGATAATTATTGTAGTCGTTCATTCCGTCAACCTCGAGTTTATCTTACTCAGAATAAATCTCATTGTAATAAATTAAGGCAATGCTAATTAACAAAATTTAAATTTCAAAATTTTGATCTTGCAAATATGTTTAAATATTTGACGCTTTAGGTTTACGAAAAATATTCATAAAAATTCATAAAAATATTGGATCTTCATATTCTTCTTAATTAGTTAAATTTTCTGTTCTTTACTGATAGTTAAATATTGTTTTTGTTAAACTAAATTAAAATCGTTTAGTTTTTCTTTGCGTCTACAAATGTCATATACCACTATCATATTTGAAATTAACCAACAGTTAGGAATTGCTGAAAATCATTATTAGTTGAAGTACTCATTTCCACCAGATTGTCTTAATTAAATTTCTATTTATCCATTTTCACCCAGCTTCTTGCTATTGTGGTGTAACATTTCATCATGTTTCGGGGCTGTTCACACTGAGTGGCAATTGTAACAAGCTTTTGCTCCGTATTGGAACTAATTGAACATGTTACACTGACCTGACATGGTGGTGTTTTAGAGCATCGATGCCAGTAATCGAATTCGCTATCCCTTTAAGGTGTGTTGCTAGCCAGCCAGAATGCAAACGTCAATTCCCCATTTGAACTCTCAGTGTCAACATTTGTAAGGGTATAAGTAAAAGGGTGTAAGTATAGTTTTGTCGAAAATGTGTAATGAGTTGTTGGTGGTGTGACCGATGACTAATTTTAGATGTAATCTTATTTGGGGTGAAGATTTTTGTTTTGTTCAGAAAAGAATAATCGGTTCGGTAATTCAATTATAATTTTACCTCAAAAATTAAGACATATAGCAACGGAGTGTCATATATTTATATAAAATTGAGTTAAATAGAGTTAAGAGTAGAATTGTTTTTTTTTTTCAAATTGCAATTTTTTTTATTGCAAAGTAATAACCTATCCATTTTTTCGGCTAAATACTAAAAAGTAAAAATACATTTTTATATTTTATTATTTTTGAACTTCGTCTATATTTATCTCCGTTTTTTCTCTCTTTCTTTCTATTTAAAGAAAATACAAATGTCATGTATGAGGATAAAACAAAGAATTTAGTCCAAGTAAAAAAAAAATACTTTCAATTAACAAATATAAGAACATCAATCCAATTATATAGATAATATTTTGTCAGATTTTCTGGTAACATTGCTGCAGCTTAACTCCTAAGGCTTGTTCCACAGGGGGTTTAAGTGAATTGTATTCAGTAGTCAATAGCAATCAAATCTACTATTGATCGAAGCTTAATTTTTTTCTTCTTTTCATTTAATTTTCTATTGTATTGTAGGTACTTGACAAAGTAAATTGAATGAATTCTAATTGGATAAAATAACCTTCTTTTAATAGAACCATGATGAGTTGAATAAGTTAAGTTTTTTTTATAGAATTTAGAAATATAATATAGTCATATGTCATGAATAAATATAAGTTATAATATAATTTTAAGTATATTATTTTTTTAAAATTTGTATAACATAAGTTTTTTATCTTAATTTGCCATTAATTATTAATTGTACCAAAACCAATTTGTCTTGTGCGAGCGAGCGAGCGAGTGCGAGTATTTCATTTATTTATCTATGGAGCCGAAATCTTTACTTATACCCTCAAAATCAGAGTTTAGCGACGCATCGATGCCTTCGAAATACCTTTCTGCAAGTTCCACAATAACTCCGAATACTCTGGACAACGAAAGCTTTAATGAGCTCATACTGTAATACGTATAAACACGTATCTCTTTAACAATTGATCAATCAAATGTTATTTTGGCCAGATAATTAGAAAAGGTGGCAAAAATTTGAAATTGAAGTTACGTTGCTTGGTCGGGAATACTGAAGGCAAGAGATAGAGAACTGAAAAAAGAGGTGAACTCCTCTTACACATTCCGCGAGGGGGTGAGGTGGCAGTCGATGGCAGAAATTAATGGCAAAACATGGTATTCGTGCTTGTAAGACGATCACCAACTACAATTATTCATCACGATGGACGCGACCAAGAACAAGAAGTACCAATTTATTTTAACACTATTTTGAGGCCGTCGCGGCGCAGGGGCACAAAGGTGAGACTGTAACGAGACGGTTGTGGATTCGATTGCCACTCGAGAGAATGAATTATTATTTATTAATAATTTATTTTTTCATTCTGTCACCAGAGTGCGGAATACAGCATAAATCTGGTTTATTTATTTTAACACTATTTTGGTGCAAGATAGACTAAAAATAGAGAAGATACTACAAGCCATACAAAATCTTATTCTGTTTTTTAAAATTTTCTTTATTTTAAAGAAGTAGAACTGAGTAAAGTAAAAGTGTTGCTGACTGCTGCATTGCCCGAGGTTGTCAAATAAAAGTCACTGAAGACTTTTATACTCAAAGATGCAAGTTACAGACATATGATTAAAAAAAGAGAAAGTAGAGCAAATCAGTATATTACTATTTTAATTTTTTTTATATGTAAAACATATAAACACACGTCTAGCTGCAAGAAAATAAGTGAAATTTAAGATTATTATATTAAAAATATTGAAATATATATTATATTAAGATAATAATCTTTTTTTGGTAAGGAGTAATATATACACACATATTCGTATGTATCATTTCAAAATAGTTTCCTATGTACTTTTTCAACTTTAAACTTTTTTTCAATTTAACTTATTTAAATGAAATGATTATTGCATCTGACATCACGAGGAAGTAGGATTAATGGTTATGGTTTTGGCTTATGCCTTTTGTTTTCAACCTTGTAGGGTTAACATTGTCTCCACTCGTAGGAATAAAAAAAATCATTTTTCCCCTCAGGTAACAAGAGCGACTGGACTATTTAATGTTTTGAAAATTAAGCGGTGCGTCAAGAAATGAGTGTCTTAACACTAGTCTCTCTGCCTACCCTGTTTTATCAAGCTAATATTATCTATATATATAAAAGGACTTGTCCTCACTGACTGAGGTAAGACGCACGCACAGCCGTAACTGCTGATGGTAGAAACGTGGAATTTGGACAGATGTTTACTTTTATAATCTGGACATCCACTAAGAAGGGATTTTGAAAAATTTTAACCCTAAAGGGGTGATATAGGGGTTGAAAGTTTGTATGGAAAAAAAATAAAATCAGCACCGATTCTTATAAAATTTGAAATTTAGATTTTTAAAAGTATTTAATTGAATACGTGTTTCATCGTTTTCAAGAATTCTCCCTCTAAGGGTGCAAATCGGGAGTTGAAAGTTTGTATGGAAAAAAATTAAATCGGCACCGATTCTTATAAAATTTGAAATTCAGACTCTTAAAAGTATTTAATTGAACATATGTTTCATGGTATATTAGAATTCACCCCTAAATACGCAAGCGAAGCTGCGCGCGCCCGCTAGTACAGCTATATTTTGATTGAGGATCAGCCTGTCACTATTATACGTACTTAGAATTAATTTACATATATTCGAGTTTAATTTCCTTTATGCTTGCGGAAGACACCCAGACTGGATTAAATATACGATGGAATTTCCATATTTATTGTAATAACTTCTACAGCGTGAGTAGCAACTTTTCTGAATGAGCGAGGAAGAAAGTGTGCGATATAAGAATAATATTAAGAAAATATTTAAAAGGGTTGTGGGTTCGATTCGCACTCGGGGAAAATAAACAGACCTATCAAAACAAAACACAGCGTAGAGTTCCGCCACTCAAATCGTAAATTAGGTGAAAGATCGAATGTCTTAACACTATGTTCCCTTAGCCTACCATGTATACACCGTAAAGCTAAATACAACTACATCATGAAAAATGTGGGGAGATCTTAAAATTTATTGTAGTTTATTTTCAAGCCAATACCAATAGCACTTCTTAGTTTTCATATTGTAAACATAAAATCAATGTGACAATGAAAATTAACGTCCTAAAATAGTTGTTTAGGCATTTATTAATGTTATAATTAATGACAAAAATTTTACTTTTATACGCTAAATTTGTAAATATTTTATTAAAATTATACATACTAAAACTCATTAAATTAAGGCCTATACATCTATAAGAAGAATAATATTTTATAGGAAAATTCATGAATGGAAATGGAAATGGTATCGGAATTTAATATTGTTTTGTTATTCCGCGTAATTCGCTATCTGAATATCAGACAGAAAACTGTCACGGCATAAATCTGTTTAAACCTGAACGTTTACACAGCCAGCCTCGGTCCGAGTTGATTGCTCCATGTTCACATGTGGATATTTGAGAGCTTGGAAAACATTTTTAGAATTAATTTAATTTATCGTATTCTCTATTTTTTTAGTGTCACGCTGTATCCCACACAGGGTAGGGGGAACCTAGTGCCTACTGGAACCTAGCATTGGCGGAACTCAACGCCGCAACCGAGTGAAAGTATGGAAATATTAGATATTTCTATTTTAAGATTGGGAAGCGAACCCACAACGTGTCTCGCTTATAATCACACTCTTTGCTACTACGCCACGACTGGTCAGTCATTGTCTATTTATTTGTGATGTAAATAGAGAACGTTGAGTTATTTAAAACGTTGTTGTTTTGAGTTGTTTCGCTTTTGGGTTGCAGTAATATTTGATAACAATATTCTAACTTTAATAACCGTGATCGTTAGTAGTTAGTTAATATTGCATGGTTGTTATTAGTTAGTTAGCTAAATAAACAATAATAAGCAAGAATTAACCCTACAAGGCTCAATTTTTATTTTGTGCGTGAAAAGCTATCAGAAAATAGGGAAAACTTAAAAAAAATAAAATAAACCCCTATTTTACGGAAAAAATAACTTTTTATTTCAGTTGCACATATGGTACAATGAGCCTTAAGTATACTTTTTAACCGACTTCTGTAAGAAAAGGAGGTAATCAATTCGACTGTATTTTTTTTTATGTTTGTTATCTCATAACTTTTGACTGGGTGAACCGATTTTGATAAATTTGTTATATGTTGTTATATAATACATAATAAGCCGACTCTGATATAAGCACGCAACAAAGGGGCCTAAAAGAGAGCTCTTTTAATTGACCGAATCGAAACCATGCAGTTTCTTTCTTTGAGAGTCGTCTTCTTTGAGTGCATCGCTTAGTGTGACAAGTAAAAGACATCCGGCTGCATCTCGTTAAATACACGAAGACTTACTTACCACCCTAGTCCACCCACACACTACAATATTATGAACAACTTACTTACTTTTTTATATATATTTAGTTCTAACGAGTGCCGAGAGGCCAATGGTGCACACTCTCACAAAGTTGCAGGTTGTGGCTTCAATTTCCATTAGAGAAAATGAAATATTTAATGTTTTCATTTACTCGCTCTGGTTTCAAATGGTAGAGTTGAATTTCCCCACTTATCACGCAATGGCTCATTGGGAACGGAGTAATAGATTCCCAGGGTCTCTCTGCATACCTTACAACGAGCCAGATACAGCGTGAAGCCACTAACTAGTGTCAAGACACCCCGTTCTTAACATTCCGCTCGACTACGAGATATTTATTTACGGTGGCACTCACCGCAGATCTTTGTTACTTTTTCCATCGAGTGGTAATCGAACCCATAGCCATCGCGGCTATTGTCAAACGGCCCACTCTTCCACAATGAAAGCGTTTTTTATAATTATGTATATATAACTACTATAACTAACTATACACACGTAACTTGTAAAAAAAAACAATATAAGCTTAAAATCAATAGTGATTTATATTATAATTGATGCATGCCATTGTGAATGTTCTCTTCCTACTCGCTAATTAATGAACCGACAGTGCAGTACACTCAGGTGCCGAGGTTAATTGAATCGAACGTCATGTTCCACTTCAACAGCACTGAGACAGATATCGCAACTTCAGTGACTCGGTGAGGCCTTCGTGGCGCAGTGGTTCAGCGTATGACTGGGAAAACCGAGGGTTTTGGATTTGATCGTTGCTGGATAATGTTTGGGAGAAAAGAAGGATTTTTTACTCTGAAATCATTAGTAACTAACATATTAAAAAATTAAGTACGAATTCTGAAAATGTGTGGAAAAATTCACGAAAAGACATTTAAATTTTGGGCAAAAAATCAGAGTGTCCCGCCCAAATCGGGACGTCTGCCCACGCTGGTTTCATTCCCACTCAAGGAAAGATTTATTTAATATTTTCATTTCTTGATCTGATAATAAGACAAAACATTATAAACAGCTTGAAGCTACGAACAAAAATAATAAGAAAAAAAATACTAATTCAGTATTATTTTCTGATGCATATAAGATTAGACATTCGTAGCTGAACTGGATATGCTGAGTCACGTTATTTCCGACCAATCTCCGCCATAACGCACGGCCTCAGCTGGCGATAAGGATTCAGTGAGGTGGAAACGGTTAAAATCAATCCATATATAAGGAATTTTTTTGTTTTGATAGCGATAACAGATATTACATTTAGTTATTTTTATTATTTTACCAATTTAGTTTTGATGTTTAAGTGTTTGAATGGTGGTATCTTAATAGATATTCTTATCTTTTTTTAACGTCACACTGTATCCCACACACCGCAGGGTAGGCAGAGGGAACATAGTGTTAAGACACTCCGTTCGTCATTTTCCACTGAACTCTGAAGGCATTGTGTATTGAGTGGCGGAACTCAATGCCATTTGTCTCGACACCAGAGCAAAGAAAGGTAAATATAAATTTAAGTAAATATTACATTTCCTCGAGTGGGAACTGAACCCATAACCAGTAACGTTTACAAACCACGCCACGACTGGCCGTGCTTTGGCTTAACCAGTCAACCATATAATCATGGAAACCAATATCATGGAAAATCTTCCTGAAATTCTGCCCTAAGTATTGTTACCCAATAGTTGTATTACCCATACATCATTCATACAATATGACAAAATTGCTAAATTGGGTCCATTTACTTGGATACTAAGGGGGTACTATATAGGTACACGCGCTAGCCCCCGTGTGCTACGAATGGGGACGCCTGCGACCGGCCGGTGTACCCTATACCCTATACCTTCCCCTGCGATATTACGAAACTTCAGCAAGCAATAAATATCGATTTTGATATACGGTTACATATTTTTTTTTCTGAGAGCTATATTTTTTTCATTTAATATTATTTTGGATATATATCTAGATGGTATTCAACAATATATATATATCTTTTATTTAAGCTTCATCTTTAGTAAGGAATGATAGGTATAGGGAACCTAGTATTGGGTCTTGGGAACCTAGCGTTTGCAATTTGGAGGGACTTAAAATGTCAAGAAACACAGCAATTCTTATATAGTATAATAATAATTGTGTGCCCCATTTTTACCACCCTGCTAATAATGTTATCTGATGGTCTGCTTTTCTAGATTTGCTCCATTTTAAAGAGAAATATTTTTAGCTTTTGCTATAATAATAAGATTTAAAATATCAATATACCTACGTATTTACAAAACAGGTATTTTAATCTTAAATATTTTTAGGCAAACTTATTTCTACCTAAAATATTTTAAGAATATGAATTTTCAAATTCATAAAGTCTTGACTTAAAATATATGATTTGGTTCATTTTCCAGTGACAGTGTCGGCTATGTCGGAGGGTGAGGGGACGAGCCAATTGAACCCGCACTCTCCCCTCAATTACTATAAAAGACGTATTCGTAGTATAAACGTGAGGTAGGCACTACCATTCTGCATCATCTTCATATACATAAAATTGATAAGAAACGCAATGGCACAAAGTATTACTGTAATTGCGACAAGTTGTGGGTTCGATTCTCACTCGAGGAAATGAAATATTTCATATTTTCATATCATAGCTCTGGTGTCTAGTGGTTGGGTACTTAACACGCAACTAGGTTCCATCTGCCTAACATGGTGCGTATGTCACTCTAAAAGTTTTTTCTTCAATTAATATAAAAAGATATTTTTAAATCAGTAAAACATGTTTCAACAACAATATTGATTATTTGCAATTTCATAATCATCAGCATTGAAGACGTAATCCAAATATCAGGAAGTTGGTTAAATCGAGCTTCCAAGATTCCACATACACTAACACACGGCAAGTCCAATAAAAGCTTGTAAAAAGCAAAGTTTTTTTTGCAAAAGGAAATAGAGTATAGCGTTATATAAAACGATAAAGTCAGCACATACATCACCAGTGACCCAATAACTGGTAGGTTCGACTTATTAAAGGTTGCGTAATGAGCCACACCTTAGGGCTAAAACCATTTTTTTCAGCTTCACCCTGTATCCCGCACATAGCATGGTAGGCAGAGAGAAGAATTCTGGAGGCATTGCTTGTTGAGTGGCGAAACTCAACGCCGCGCCTTGCCTCGCTAGGCACGGGCAATGTATGCTTATGCTCCGACTTTTTCTTAGACTTATCGTATTTTTAAAAATATCCGTCATTTATGAAGTACTTCAGTGTCTTTATTCGAGATGAATTTCCATAAACACGAAATTCTGACATATTATTAAATAGGGATTTACGTTCGCTTTTTTTATATTATATTAATATACTTTCTGTATTACGGCGTATGAGGGAACTTATAAGTTACTCTGTTCTATTCAGAGTTAATAGAACGGAAAAACATACAAATACTACGAATACTCTCGTAGCCTTAAATGGCGGAACCCTACGCTGCGATTCGATTAACAAAATACTTATATATAAATGAAAACATTAATTCAAGATATATCTCACAACCACCATTTTACAGTACCACTAAGGAGAAGGAACTTGGCTTATCGATACTAAATTTGGCTAAACTATCTATATTGACATAACCTCATATTATATATTAAGTAGACATTGGTTTATCGGTGACTTGTTTTTGCGTCGCTGCCTTACGTAACTTTATATGATATACAAGTATAATATAAATGTTACAGCCATTTTATGTGAGGAGGATTGAGTTGTATAATTCGGGCTCGAAGGGAACCAGATCGGCGCTCGGTCGATAAATTATTTTTACCTTAGCTCGAGTGCTGTTCGTGGTAGGATTTTTTAAATCACGCACGCTTCACCCTGTATCCCACATGCAGCGGGGTAGGCAGAGGGAACCTAGTGTTGATACATTCCATTCCCTAATTTCCGTCGATTTTTTCGAGAAAGCCAGAGAGGAAATGAAAATATTCATAAATAATAATTCATTAGAATTTTCAAATGTGTATATTTCTCTATTTCTGTTCACACACTTAATAACAGCCTTATATAAACATAGCCATAGCTTTTAATGGCATAACTTAACTCAAAAAAAGTCTTTGGGTCACCATAAATCATAGAAAGAACAAAGAAAATATTAGCCTTTGTTTCCGCATTGTACTGTAATTTCTATACATTTTTAGTGACGCCGGAAACTTAATTGACATAACAAAGGCTGAATAAAAGACGTATGATGGCATAATATACTCGTACATAAATTTCCAAAGCTTAAACGTATTATTAATGTATTTGAGAACAGTCGGGGCGCAAGCGTAAGCGTGCGACAGGTTGTGGATTCGATTCCCAGATAAAGAAATAAAATATTTAATATTTTCATTTCTTCGCGCTGGTGTTGAGGCAAAGCGCGGCGTTCAGTTCCGCCACTCAACACGCAATGCCAGAATTCAGAGGAAAAGTGGCGAACGGAAGTGTCTTAATGTGATCAAAATGTTTTAACATTAGGTTCTCAGATTCCCTCTGCCTATCCTGCGTATATGCTGCTATAATGTAAGCTAAAAAAATTAAGTACATATATTTTATTAATTTTACTGAGTATAAAAGTGTTTAAATAAAAAAACAACTGACGCTTGATAAATTATTTTTTTTATTATTTAAACATTTATACTTATAAATTAAATTAAATCAATTAATAATCAATGCCTCCAGAATTCGGCAGAAAGTGGGGAACGGAGTAATACACTAGGTTCCCTATGTCTACCCTGATGCATAGCTGAGTTTATATGTATATTATTATTTTAATAAAAATTTTGGAACTTATCGAACCTATAGAAGATCCATATTTAGGTACAATTTTCTAATATTAATTATACAAGTACTATTCTAATTAGAGCCAGATCTGAATTTGTATCAAATATGCTCATTGACTGCGATGAGCCTCTATCAATATTATGGCAGACTAGATACATGAACTGAACGGAATTGTTCACATTGTATTGTTGGACATGGTTGTTACGTATTTAGCAAAATCCATCAAGCAATTATTGTATTGTTCATTCTAAGTTATGCTATTCACTAAATTATATGTGGTCTTTGTATTCAAATTAGTACCTAAACATAAAATTTAATAGCGGGGTAGAAGAGAACCTAGTGTTAACACACTCCGTTCCCCGCTTTCCACCGGTTTTTCGAGGTATTTGCTGCGTGTTGAGTGGGTTTTTAAGCCTTGGTGCCAGAGCAAAGAAACGAAAATATTAATAAATAATAATTCATTCCCCCGAGTGGGACTCGAACCCACCAACGTTGCGTTACAGTCAAACCCTTGTACCACTACTCCATGATAATACCTAAACAAAAGGAATATCAAAGGAATTCTAAAGGAATATCAATACGTACGAGTATATATGTACATTGTCCATGGATGTAGGTGTGTAACGTCATATTATACAAATATTGATTAATGACAGGTAAATATAGGTGTTTAGATTCAGAATTATTATATACTACAAAATAAACGCGGCTTTGCCCGCTTTAACTAATATTTAGAATGTATCAAAATGACACAATATACATACGCAAATTGTATCCTATATGTTATTCTGATATATAAAAATCACTGTAAAGTTTTATCTAAATCCATTCAGTAGTATAGGTGAGAAAGTGGAACTTTCATATTTATAATATTAGTAGGATAAGCTGGTAAGATAAAGCTGTAATGTTATAATAATAAGAAAAGTAAAAAGAAGATATTTATAGATCAGCAAAACATATTTGTGACAGACGAATAAGTACTAGGCTAGGCGGAACTCGACACCAAAGTTCGAAACAGATGCCATTTGCTTATGAAAGCTGATTTTACATTAAAAAATTCTAAAAATTGTAAAATATTTTTTTTGTGGGCGGAAATTCTTGCAAGCCTAGGGCAACAAGTAGCCTTTGTCAATTTGTACAAGTCGAGTGAACAATGAAATAAATTATGAAAACTGAAAAATAATAATCAGCCCTCATTTTTAACTTTAGTCGTAATATTTACTAGGCCGTAAATTAGCATATTTTTTTATTTTATTTAGACAAACAACTATAAAAATAAATATATAACGAATTGTATTTGAATTCAATGCCATTGCCTACAGTCAAAGATAATTAACCATTAAGCCAGATTTTCATAATCTATATCTATAAAATCGAAAGGTCACTCACTCATCACGAAATCTCAAAAACTACAAGGAATCCTAGTACCTAGGAATCTCAAATTTTGCATAGGAGTTATTTATAGGACGTAGGTGCAATGCAAATATAAAGAATTTAGTAGTTCACGCAGGCGAAGCCGCGGGCGGGCCGCTAGTAAGATATAAGTGCAAGTAGTTGGAAATAATGTCATCAAACTGTCATTCGTGTTAAGAAAATCGTCTATTATCTACTATTTATGTCGATTGAAACATCACTTCGTAGTATTGTTCGCGTGTTGGAAGCATTTATCGTGAAACGAGAATGAATTATTTGTAACTCTCACAGGCGTCGATTTTAAATGTGCTATTTTAGAACTATAGTCGATTGTAAAATTAGACTTTTGTGAGTTCATTTGAAAAAATCAAATCTAATCAGCTTCACTTTCTATCCCGCCACACAGTTCCGTTCCCCACTTTCCGCCGAATTTTGGCCATATTGTGTGTTGACTGGCGGAACTCAACGCCGTGCTTTGCCTCAACAGAGCGGAGACATGAAAATATACATTTAAATAAATATTTGATTTTCACGAGTGGGGCTCGAACCCACAACCAGTCGTGTTTACAGCCTGCCGCGTCACTGCTGGCCGGCAGGTACCTCAAAATAAATGATAAATGAAATAAGCCCATATGAGAGCATAATATCAAGACACTTTGTTTTCCATTTGCACTAGAATTCGAGATATTCCGTGATGATTGGCATATCTTTATTGCGCTCTATGTTACTATATATACGAGAAATGAAGCAATTAACCGAGAAGTCTTCGAACCTACAACTATCGCGCTCACAAACAAACAACATACCACTGTACCACAATACCCGTTTAATAGATACACAAACATAAATACCAATTGTTTTAGCATTTCTATTCGTCCATTCGTATAAAGTTATTATAATAATAGAACTAAGTTATAAACGGATATTGGAATTGTAAATTTTATCTATTTGTGGTTGCGGCCGTCGCTGTATTCACATTCAGTTGGACTAATGCATTTGCTATATATATTATTAATTCATTGACCACTAGCTCTTTGAGTGGAGAGTTAAGCGATTATACTAACTAAATTAACTTATAATAATTTTGTTTTGGACTAAAATTGTAAATTTGATCCACTAAAAGGTAAATTTAAAAGATTTTCTTTATCTAGATTAAATTAATTAATAGGTATCGTCTATAATAAAAAAAAGTATATATAGTATAGATGCATTTAAGACATATCTAGACAATAGCCAACGATATAATGTTTTATCTTAACTTTTAAAGAAAAAGGTGTAATTTTCAGAGGCCAGCTAGGCCAGTAAGGCCTCCAATAATTGGCGAAAAGTACAGAAAGGGTGTGTCTTAATGAGAACGGAGTATCTTAACACTGCATTCTCAAGTTTCGTCTGCCTAACCTGCTATGTACACTATATAGTAAGTTAAAAAAAAAAACTTCTGCAAGTTCCTTTACGATAAAAACACTAAATCACACTCTACTCTCTACATTACTACACTCTATACACAAACTAACACAATAGATAAGATAAAAGATAAGGAAAGCTTAGTAGAAAAAAGACAAAAGACATTTCTTTAAAGCAAGAACAGCAATTCCGAACTAAAGAGGGGGGGAGGGCGTTCGTTACAATTGTGTTGTAGGTGACACCGTTACTCCAATCGATTGCGCTCGTAATACCCTTAGGATTGGGTAAATATAATTTGGATAAATCTACTAAGGTTATTTTCCTTTGAAGTTAGTTTTTTTATGTTTCAGAAGGTTTTGGTGATGAAAATTAGTTTATTATGCTATAGCTGCACGGTTTTAATTATCTATATATATAAAATCGAAAGGTCACTCACTCATCACGAAATCTCAGAAACTACATGTGCTAGGAATCTCAAAAATTGCATAGGAGTTACTTATAGGATGTAGGTGCTCGCTAAGACGAGAATTTGTAATATTCGACTTCTAAGGGGTTGTTTTTGGGGTTGAAAGTTTGCATGAAACTTCGGTACTACAAATGCTAGGAGTCTCAAATTTTGCATGGACGTCACATATAGTTCACGCAGGCGAAGCCGCGGGCGGGTCGCTAGTATTCTATATAGCAATTTTTACCTATTAATTTTTCCTAAGCTAATACATATTACGTTCAATGATTTTCACTTTATTTTAACTTTACATGCAATTAAATATGCAAAATTTTAATTTTTAAATATTCATACACTTCCAAGGAAATTATAGTACGATAAAGGAGAATTCTATTTTCAATTTATATTTTTTTTACTTAAGAAAATGTCAGTTCTTTCAGTCTTTTAAAAATTTTCTTATACTTCTCTAACCCTTTGTTTTAGAATACATTTTCGCCAAGGGACACTCTACTATTGTTGTCATTGTCGTTGTCGTTTCTTCATGTAATTTGGTTTTTAACTAAAATCAGATTTGGGTAGGGACGAGACTTATAATAATGAGGTAATTCGTATGCAAGCCTCTTCGAACTGAGCGCTTCTTACAAAGCCCTCGCTCGATTTGGAGTTACTTGGTTCCTATTTCTGATTTCGTCACCCTTTCAAATATACAACATATATTATATATATAGTTTTGGGTTAGCCTTTGTGTATTCGAAAACATATACAGAGTGGAATCGTCAGCACCACTTTAAATGAAACCACAGTTTTAACTACTCTATAAAAGCCTAATATAATTCAGAAAAAAAATAATTCCTAAAAATGAAAAAGTTAAATAATAAAATTATCGTTCTAAAATAAAACGCCATTTGTATAGTATAACATAGGCACGCACACACTTACCTGTCAAAGCGGCAACGTCGCTTTCGTATGTGTGCGTCACACGAAATACAGGTATGGATAAAAATCGCGAAATGAAAAAAAAATCCTACGTCCAAACTGTTGAGGTACCTTGATTAATTTCTTAGGTCTGGGTTTGAAATATTTTACCCTATATGCAGTTTCAGTAAAAGGAGCGCTGCCTCTTCCACTCTGTATTTTTTTCTAAATTTACTTTGGACCTTGTTCAATGAACAATTCAACTTAAAATATTTTATAAATAAATTTATTATTAATAAACAAATTTAATTCCCTATCAAAATAAAAGAAATACTTGAAATCAAGTAATAATATGTACAAAAAATAGATATTAGTTTAGTAAATTGATTTTAATATTCAATTTATGTACTTACGTATGTTCTGACCGGCTTGTTAGAAAAGCTCTAAGAAGTTTTCCAGAAATTTCCATCGATTAGTATGTAAGGACACGATATATGCAGCTTAAGCTACGACACTGTAAGCTCTTCAAACTTTATCTACTCAAGTTGCACATGTTAACATAAGCTGTTTACTTAGCACAGAAAATGTAGGTTCTGTGACAAAGTCAACCGACTTATGTAATATTATAAAAATGACTAATGACGTAATGACGTATTTAATATTATAAACTTTACTCAAATGAATATAAATTATGATTGAAAGCGTGTTAGGCTAAGTTGAAAAAAATAATGCACCAGAGCAAAGAAATGAAAATATCCATTTTTAATAAATATTTCATTTACCTCTAGCGGCGATCGAACCCACAACCGGTCGCGTTTACAGTCACACTTATGCCCCTGCGCCACGACTGGCCTCAAATAATTATGTAAATATTGGCCATGTAATATTATTACTTATGAGTAACTAGCGGCCTGCCAGCAGCTTCGCCCGCTTGCTACATTATTATTCATTTAATAAATAGAATTGATAACAGTCATATATGTTGATGTCAATAACTAATTTAAATTACTCGTTCAGAAACAGCCTTAAATGTATTATAATATTATTTGTAAAATTAAAATTTGTAAAATGATTGCATATTAGAAAAAAAACCCAAATCGAATCAAATAATCCAATATGGAAAACGAATTCAAAATAATTAAATGAATCGAATATCGAATCGAAAATATTTAATTGAGAACCTTCTCTTTGTTTTAAAAGTCGGTTAAAAATACAGATTTATTACAATAAAATACAAATTTATTATAAGATTTTAATGAAACAAACTTTAAATGTTAAGTTGAGTTAAAACAAAGCAATTGATGAAAGTTTGGAGTAAATCGGTTCAGTACTTTCGAAGATTAGCGTGATCATACATACAGACAGGCACAAGAAATTCGAAAAAAAAATATTTTTGCTTTCTATTATTCTTTTTAAGTGTCCCTCTATTCATTTCAGTCAAAATTATTAAATGTACAGACAAAATATTTTTACTGTTTTATTATATATATAGAGATAACGCTTGCCGTTGATGATATCAAAACAATGCATAATACCGGAAATTATTGTATAATTATATACACTTGTATAATATGATAAAATTGGCAAATATATAGAAAAATACCATATTGTATTTATTTAGTTTATAGCAAAAAATCATTGGAATTATATAAAAGAAAACTTGGCACTCTAAGTTTAGCTTTATTTCTTAGCGTCATGTACGTCACAGTTATATAATATTCTTTTCAACGTAAATGTGTCACTAGGTTTAAACCTGTGTGAAAAATTCACATCAAATTTTATGTTAGGAAATTTCTTTTACAAGTCACGTATAGTTTTGGAAATTTCACTTTTAATCATTAGAATTTCGTTTAACTATACATACATACATACAGACAAGCTTATATACACTATTTTTATTAACTAATGAATTCATTACAAATTAAACAATTAATTACAAATTTTAGGTGCCTGATTATTATTTACGTTAATTATTTATCACTTAATTTAACAATAGCAATACAATTACAAGGACAAAGATGATACAAAACAACTTTAGTTAAATTTAACAAATAAAATTGGCTTTCATAAATTTTTGTTTACAAAAACCAAAGCTTATAGGTTGAGGGACTGTACTGCAAAATTAATTCATTATAGAACAAGATAAGCAATAAGACTATATCCCGATTATAAGCTTAAAAATATAGCGTGATGTAAATCCAATATACTAGTGATGAAAGGAAATACTAAAATACACAGAATATTCCACAGCAGCTACCAGTCCTTATGAACATTCTTCAAAATAAAAACTCGCCGCAAGCTTCATTCTTATAGTCGTTATAGAATAAAGAAACCATTTTTGTAATATACCCACAGAATACTTTAAAAAATACTTTCAATTGGAATCTTTAATTTCATAGAACGCTTTTATAAGTTCATAAGGCTTATTATACTCTTAGTTCTAGTTTTATATGCTCTTCAAATTTTTCATTAAAATATTTTAATTTAAAGAAGTACTGACTCATTTTTATGTTTTATCAATAATCTCTAAAGAAAGTAATTCCAAGTTTACCGCGAACTTTTAACTAATTTTGACAATAATGGATAGAAAATTTAAAAGCTTACCGTAACAAAGATTATGATACTCTATCTATTGCATTCATATTTCTTTCATTCTTCCTCTACCATATCCACGTTCCACTCCACTTTGTGTGCAGCTGTCCACATTTTGTCTTTCCATCAATTAAGAAAATTTCCGTTAATTCTATTATTAGCAGGACAATACATATAAATAAAACTGAAATCATTCTTTATAGAGATGAATCCAAATGTTGTCAGTACATTAAAAAAATATATTTACATTCTTATTCAATTTCAACAGTATATATTCGTATTTATCACAAATAAATTATTTGTAAATGTACATAATAAACACGTATTTTATTGCATTCCCTTAGTTCGATAAAGCTAAATATTCATAAGTTTATTCAACGACTTCGCCCTGTCCGAGGACCTACGGTGGTCAGTCTGGCGTTAAAGCATCAATTATTCCAAGCGAATGGATATCAAATTTTCGTCACAATCTCGAATACACTTTAAACTCATCGTGGCTGATAGTTGTACGCTGTATGCAGAGTTCTTATAGATAGAGATATGAACAATGCTTATTGGATAAGTATAGTTGGAAAATAATTTGTTTTTAATTATGAAAAAAAAACCATAAAGTTTAGGGTTAATACAATTTTAATCGATTTAAAAGTAGTTTCAAGTTTCTTCTTGCATATCACAGTGGGCGGAAAACTAACGCTAAGACACTCGGCTAAATTTTCAAGACATTACATCTTAAGTGGTGCACTTTGAAGTCAACCTTTGTCTACATGAACGTGGAAATGATAAGAACTGAAATTGTTCCACAAGTGGGGATCGAACCCAAACTATCTCATTCAGCAGACGCTGTTCCACTGCGTCACCGCGTAGCAACATGTGTAGTAACTGCTAGTAGTAACACAAAGATTGGATTAAATTTTACTTTCGTTTGTTTCGTTGTTAAGTCCTACTCGAGGAAATGCATTATTTAATACTTATTTTCATTTCTATGCACTGGTGACAAGAGAAAACATAGGGTTGAGTTCCATTACTCACGTAATGTCTCGAATATTAGGCGGAAAGTGGAGAACGGAGTGATTTAATACCGAGTTCCCTTTGCCTACTCTGCTATATGCGGGAAAGAGCGGAAAGCTGAAAAAAAAAATTACTAAAATAAAAATTGATCAGTTACTGAGTGCCGTATTCACATAGCATATAATATTACTTTTATATGTGCAAAATGTCTCAACACAAACAATATAGCAATTAAAATATATTGGAGTTTCATTTATACTAAGTATATTTTTTTGACTTGAAAGTGCAGATATTTTGCCCTCTAATTTGCTAACTATAACATTTAATGACGTGGACTGGAAAATTACTATCGATCGAGTTATGTTATGTTATGTTACTATCATTTTAAATATATGAGAAATAATATTTTACATTTGTTTACAGATTTCGTTTCACTGTTTATCTACTTATTAAGAGTTATAATTTGATGTGAAATAAAATATTAACAATTTAGCTAACTAAACTGTTTAAATGTTATATTTTTAGTCTAAATTAGTATAAATTTTATTTTTATATTAATAATAGCTGAACTTTTGGGAAATCAGAGTACGGAAAATGAATTTCAAACTGTAAAACCAACAATTCAAGTGGAACGAACAAAAAGAATATAAGCCAGTGTTGTGGATAGTTTGTAAAGATCGCTTCGTCAATAGCATTATTTGGTGATGAAAAATTCCTCTGGCCACATAATAGGACATGATTTGTGGCTTTAACCTGTCCTTTTGGAAATATATGAAATTTTATAGCTTTTGATGCTTTTTTGGGTTCCGTACCTAAAAAGCTGAACCATTACTGGATCACTTTGTTGTGTGTCTGTAATGACCATTTATATCAAGATCATATGCTATCAAGCTGAAATTAATCCATAACCCTTTGGATCCCAAAAAAAAATCTAGCTTCTTTTTCTTCTTCTTCTTCTCAACTCAATCAAGATACGAGCATTTAGGCATAACTTTTGCTGTTATTTGTATAAAATTCGGCGTATGATCTTTACGCACAGGGACTTTTTCCTTGGACCTACAGTTATGAAAATTGGCACTGTGTGAGAATTTACAATACAAATAAACATAAAAATTTGAAAAGTAACAATTTATAGCTATTTCGTAGAAAAATATAAGTGCATACGCTAAACTTAACCGCAAACTTAAGTTTGTCAATTTTTATAAGTTATACTTTCCACCCTTCCCAGTTATACTTGCACCTACGTCCCATAAATAACTCCTATGCAAAATTTCAGATTCCTAGCACATGTAGTTTCTGAGATTTCGTGATGAGTGAGTGACCTTTCGATTTTATATATATAGATAGAAGATTTGTGAAAAATGAATGCATATATAAAGTTTTACATTCTTAATTCATTCAACGATCCATTTAAATCAATGGCCTTATACAAGGGAATACAGCGAGAAACAATTATGCGATTTATTATTCTCTTTATATGACAGAAATACTGCCTACCTATGTGTATACATAATTATTATCTTTTAAAATTTAAATGTAAGTAAAATATTATATACCATTAAAAAATGTATTTTAGAAAAGATTAAAAATTTAATTTTATATTGGAGAATCTTTTATGATGGCTCTTGCCAGAGCAGGAGATTCAGAATTCTTCAGTTCCCCGAGTGGAGATTGACCATCAACCTCGAGGCAAATGCATTATTTAATATTTTCATTTCTATGCACTGGTGACAAAAGAAAACTTGGCGTTGAGTTCCGTTACTCACGTAATATCTCGAATATTAGGCGGAAAGTGGAGAACGGAGTGATATAATACTGAGATCCCGTTGCCTACTCTGCTATATGCGGGATAGAGCGGGAAGCTGAAAAAAAATATTTTAACTAAAATTAAAAATTGTCATACTACTTTTATATGTGCAAAATGTCTCAAATTAATAATATAGCAATTAAAAGGTATTGGAGATTTTATCGTTTATATTAAATAATTAGATTTAGAAGACACAAATCAATCATTATTTAAGTTACTTTTAAAACTAATTAAATTTAATAACAATATTAATTATTTAAGCGAAGTTAGCGAGTTTGTTCTTAGGACACAAAGTTTTTGTTGACCTCCTCGATATTTGTTCGGACTTGGTTGTGATAAAGTGCTGAGAACCATACTTCGCCGTGAAGAAGTATGAACTTATAACTTTTAGTGAGTTTGTGGGTTCGATTCCCACTCGAGGAAATTAATTATTTAATATTAATCTCTGGTGTTGAGGCAAAACGCGATGTTAAGGTCCATCGCCTAGAGTTCAGCGGAAAATGGGGAACGAGGAACTTAACACTGAGTTCCCTCAGACTTCCCTGCTGTGTGCGGGATACAGCGTGAAGGTAAAAAATATAATAATAATAAATAACTATTGTTTTCTGTTATCGTTAACTTCATTTGTATGTTATGAATGTTATCATCATCATCTGTCCAACAGAAAAACACTACTCTTTCTACAGCCAGAGAAATTCGTATTAGTTTTTCAAACGTTTAACACAAGTTTTTAAAACTTATTACTGTTTAAATTTATGTATTGTTAATATGTAATAAAGTTTATTTTTATGTATTAATAATGTCATAAATATATATATTTCAAACAATATACAAAGACAGACAGAAAACAAAGAGATCTTTTTGATGTACGGAACCCTAAAAATATACCTCTTAGCATAAAATGTGAAATATACTACAATTTTAAAAATCTCTACATTTTTTGCTAAGCACTAAACACTACTTTTCTATAGTTTGAAATAAATGTGGGTGACACCGACTTCTTTCTTTAATTTAACCTAACATCTTTAGTTACGTTAACAAGAACGACGACGATTTCTTTTGTACATCGGAAAATGTGGTAAATCCAAGTTGCTAAATGCTATTGTTTCAACTATCACTAGCAAATGAAGTTTGTGGGTTTTGAAACTGCCTAACAAAACCGAACAGTTGAGTTTAACTTTAAGTTTAAATGCGTCAACTTAACTTTACCAGTTCTACAAATGGCTTAGGATTGTGGTGAGTATTATAGAAATCCGAAATTTAAATCCATCTCAATGTCACAAAGTTAATCCTAGCCACGCGATACTTGTTCATTCTTAATTTTTTATTTATAGACAGCTAATTTATAATATGAAAATAATTATTAAAGAATAAACATAACACAGAGTAATAGGCAGAAAAAATTAACATAGCTTCAAGACAATCCTCTCTCCACTTTTCGATCGAATATGATTATCGAACAGAAAATTACTACTATTATTTCAAATTGAGATTTAGATTGCATATTTAGTAGCGAAACTTAGCGCCGCTCTTTGTCTCATTACCAGAACAATAAAATGAAAATATTAAATATTTCATTCATCCGAGGCTATCGAACCCACAACCTCACATACCCCACACTTTTACAGTCGTACGTTTGTGGCACTGCGCCAGAGCCTTAGTTGAGATGAACTTGTGTAATAGCGAAAGACCACCACCAAGCATCGACTCGCCTTAATACACTTTACTTTTGTTTTGCTTTAACTAAATAAGAATAATAATAATTATTTTTACCAAATGTTGAGGCCAGTCGTACGGCAGGAGCACAAAATGTAAACTGTAAAACCTACTGGTTGTGGGTTCGATCCCCACTCGATGAGATGAAATATTTATTTAAATTAATATTTTTATTTCATCGCTCTGGTGTCGAGGCAAAGCCCGGTGTTGAGTTTTATCACTCAACACGCAATGCCTGCAGAACTCGGCAGAAAGTAGGGAACGGAGTGTTACACTAAGTTCCCTCTTCCTACCCTGCTGTGTGCGGGAAATAGCGTGAAGCTGTATTTTTACAAACCTAAAGTACGATAAGGTTTAAAAAAAACAAATTTTGAATACTGTAAACAATTTAGTGCATGTTTTTTTATTGTGTTATAAAATTGGTAGGACTAAAAATGGCGTTAAGTTCCACCGCTAGAATACAAAATTAATAAATGTCTTAACAAACAACTAAACTCTCCTTATTTTTCTTGTTCAGATAAATAAGGTAAAACTGCCATATATTGCAGAACTGTTATGAAAAAGGAGAACAAGGACATTTTTTATGTTGAATAGTTTATTTATCGAGGACGGTTATATATGTAACTCACTGTACCTGCCGTCAGAGTGGGTCTGGGTATTTAGACTGTATCATATGAAATACACAACCCTTATTACTTTGCATTTGACGATGGGATAAGAAAAAGCAATTAATTAATTTAATTTAATATAAGAAAGTGGTATTTAAGTTACGTTTTAAGTTAAATTTCCAAAAAAACAAATTCATAAATATAAAAAAAAAATGTGAAAAATAGACATCCCTTATACCTTCTAATTGCGCAAAATTTTGACAGCCTATCTATGTCTAATACAACTTTATAAGAAATTATTCCTTTAATCCTCCGCCGTCTCGGAGTTTCTTAATGTGAAAAGTTCCCCAGAGATCAAACGTAGATATTTTTGAAATCACCATACATTCTTTGATCAAAATTAAATACCTTTCAGAAAAATTGATTTTCATTTTGGATGGCTGTATTTATTTTACTTAATCAGCGTCCCGTTGTATCCCGCACACACAGCAGGGTAGGCAGAGGGAACCTAGTGTTAAGACTAATATAATAATATGTTCCCTATTATCCGCCAAATTCTGGAGGCATTGCGTTTTGATTGGTGGAACTCAACACAGCGCTGTCAGTTTAGATAAATATTTCATTTCCTCGAGACGGAATCGAACCCACAACCAGTCGCGTTTACTGTCACACACTTGTGGCTGGCACGACTGGCTTCATTTAAATGTCACTTGAATTTAATTTTACAAAATGACAAAACTAATAAATGTTTATTAATAACCCCACAAGGAATAGGTGTGAGTCTAAACTATAAACTTTAATTGTAGGGCGGGATTTTGTCACAATTATATAATTTTAATGGCGTAGCGTTCTATAATTTAAAAACTTTATAATTGAAAATAGTTGTACGGTGTAGAAGACTAACATACGTACTCGTATGTTGTATTATTACACTGTCGTACCTAAATGTAGCATGTCTAGTAATAATTGCTAGTTTCATATTTCAACCAATTATACATGGACAGTTGATCGAAGGTTCCATATATTATAAAATCTAATAAATAAATCAGTTTCACGTTGTATCCCGCAAAGCAGGGTAGTCAGAGGGAACCTAGAGTTACACTCCGTTCCCGTCTTTCGGAATGCGAACCTGCCCACGCTCGAAACCTGCCCACGAGTGGGAATCGAACCCAGAACCGTCGTGTTACAGTCACACTCAAGTCAGCGTCAAATTCCATATATAAGATTTTTAAATATTTAACACTTTTATTATCGTCACATGTTTATGTATTTTTTATATACAAACGTAGATTAGATCGCTTAGATAATTACACATATATGTTTAACAAAGGAAGTGATTTAAATCGACTTGTTTTATTTCGTCAATTTGTTGACTTCCCACTGAAACTATTTTGGACCAAAACATTAACTTAAGCTTTTATACAAATACATTTACAAAATAAATTACGACAATTTATTGCTATTAGTCATTCAGTCTGTTAGTTTTCTAAAAACATCATTTATTTAATTTCTATGTTGAACTTGAAACCTATTTCTCACAATTATTTTTATTTATTAAAACGTTTATTTACTTATAAGTGATTAACAAGCAATAATTTATCCATATTAAAATGCAAATAAACTTAAATTTATTAAATGATTTATCTTTTGCCTTCATTTAAAACATTAAACGTATCTGCTCGACAAAGAAAAAGCAACGTTCCACAACAATGGAGATAACGGCAGGATAACCTCTCCCTTCAGAGCATTAATCAAGGAATACAACCTTCGGGATGAAGTCGTGCAAAAATTATTGGTACTTTATTAGGCCTCTACGAGAATAGCTACGGGCTACGAAGAGACACGGTTTTCGCAGTTCCGTTGCATTCGTTTGTTTCCATTATTTTTTTGTTTTATAAATAAGTTGTCCTTCTTATAAATAAAATTGAATAAATAAGCTTCACGCTGTATCCCGTACATAGCAGGGTAGACAGAGGGCACCTAGTGTTAAACACTCCGTTTGTAGGCAGTATTGAGTGGTGGATCTCAATGCTAGGCTTTTACCTTGGTGCCAGAGCAGAAGAAATTTAAGAAAAAATGAAAATATTAGTAAATAATAATTAATTTCCACGAGTGGAAATCAAAACCACAACCGTCGCGTTACACTTACACTTTTGTACTCCTGAGCTACGACGGCCTATCTTATAGTCTTTTAATAATAGGTATAATGGTTTCAGGTAACGGTTTAACAGTGAAAAGCTTCAACCAAGACCTTAAGAGGATATCACTTAGCTGTTGGTTCAAGAACCAGATGTAGAAGACAGTTTTACTTGAGACGGTGCGTATTGTGAGAAGGTTCCTCTCTCTGGAACCCTAGCCATCGGTGGCTTAGACCCTGATCCCGCCGTCGGAAGACTATGTTTTTATATTTTTAAAGGTATATAATATGTTGGTATAAAAGATATATAAAAACATTTGTTTCACTCGTATATTATGTCTACTTTAATATGATACGTACAAGCTACCGGCTTAACTACTTAAAGAGCCGGGCTTACGTCGATTATCGTCCGCTCTAAGCACTTTCTGGCACCCGCGCGACCTCGCGCCGTGTAGCACCTGCGTTCTAACATATTCTAACATAATGTTTGCCTAGCGTGGAAAAACACGCGACTTTTCTAAGGGAAAACCAGTTATTTTAAAACACCTTTACTGTTTATAAGGCTTTGTAATTTTTTTTTTATAATTTATTATAATATTTTTTTAAACACTTAGGTTAAAAGTGAAATAGAGTTACAGAAAATAGTTGTAATATGTGTGTGTGTTATATTTTCGCGTGCACTTTCATCATAATTAAATTAAAATATTATAATTTTGTTTCAACTAAATAAATAAATAAATATGAAAAATAAATAATAAAATACAAAATTCACTTCATATTAAGAATGTAATAATATATTCGCTCAGCACACATCAAAAACAAATGGAAAGAAAACCAAAAAAAAAAGACGACAACAGAAAACAAAGCAATAAAACATGTTATATAACAAATAATCTCTATGAACTGAAACAAAATAATAAAAAATTACAACTTACCTTCGCCGGAGACCAGAAAACTTGGGGAGATTGAAATTGAAGTTGAAAGTTTATTATTTCAACAAAAACAGCTTCCAATCGGTTTTGCAGTGCGTGAGTGACGGAAACGCGGCTTGGGACGAGCGTCGTCCGTCCGTAGAGACCGAGAGGGTACTTCGACAGGTCCGTACGCCAGGGCGAACCGACTAGGAATCGGCGTCACCCTCGCCAGGGCTTACGTAACGCGGAGTAGCGCAGCGGCCCGAGCCCCGCTCCCCTCTTTTAGGGAAAAGATGAATGAGCAAAGTTTCCAACGGACGGTTAGTCCATGGATCGCTCTTGTTTTTGATCGCCCCGCGGTTATATAAAGCTGTTTCGCACATGCGCGATGCTTTGTCGCCGCAATGGGACGTGGTCTTTTAGGCCCGGGACGCGCGCGCCGATATGCTGAACTTGGGTTGGATGCATTTGTCAAGTGTTGCCAGTTGCCGGTTTTTGGATTAGCTGCGTCATCTACATGTATTTTAGGGTCTTAGCGCTCTAGACTTAAAGTTGTTCTAGAACAGAGTAACTGAATGAGACAATATCAGAACATATTACTTGTATTATATTGAAGCCGTCCTGGCGTAGTGGCACAGCGCGTAGCTGACGCGACGGATGTGGGTTCCGATCGGAAAAAGAATTATTTTATATTTTCATTTGCTCATTCTGATAACAAGGGAAAGCGCGGCGTTGAGTTCCTCCACGCAACTTCGGCGGAATGTGGAGAACGGAGTGTCTTAACATTAGGTTCTCCCTGTCTATCCTGCTATATGCGTGATACAGGATAAAGCTGAAAAAAGTTATATATCTTAATGATTTGTTAGTTAACTACACCTATAATTCATTTTTGTTCTTTTGTTTTGATTTATTTCTGGTTTACGAAAAGGGAAATGTATCGTTTTTATATAGATAATACGCTCTACGTTATAACATTCTCTTGCAAGAAAAGTCGCTCATAAATCGTCGCAATCATCAATTTTTTAAATATTGTTTTCCCATAAGGAAAAATTCGCTAAAAAGATTACAATGCTTGATGGAACTATACCGTTTATCTTTTTTTTTATTTATAAAAATATTTTTCATATAGGTAAAATATCTATACGATAAAAAATATATATGTCCTATAATACCAATACTGAGTGTATTGGTATTCTGGATACGTGGCACAGTCCGGTTTCATAGGAACTTCCTTCAACTCGCCACGCTATTGTGGAATGGCCTACCTACGGTAGTGTTTCCCGGTCGATACGTCATGGGTACCTCTAAAAAGCACATCTATCTTCACCTGGAAGATCCTCAACGCACCTGTATCTCCTCTGGTGTTGCACGTGATAGTGAACGGCGGTGATCATTTACCATCCGGTGACCCGTAGGCTCGTTTGCCTTGTCTTTTCCAAAAAAAAAGTTCTCTTTCCTTAAATACAAATAAATAACTCTCTATCATAATTTTATTTCAAGTAATTTAAATCTATATTCCATTAGCTTTTACCTGGTGCTTCCTCTCCATCTCTCTATCCTCGAATGGCATGTGTTCGCGGAATGGAGGCACATTGGGTTAAATTGAAACGATTAACGTGATAGCCTACCTTAAGACATGGACTATGTTACAAAGACATTACTATTAAAATCATTAGTTCAATATGAAGAAACTCTTCAGCTTAATAACATTAGTATGGATTATTGTAAGACACTTTCTCAAACATAATTGCTTAAACGAGGTAGATAAAATTGATAACCAAGTAATATAAATTTGATGGTTTGTATATCAAGCTATGTTTAACTATTACACGTATTTACACAAGGGGGGCAGTTTAACATTTGAAATATAACATAATGTCCAGAAATTGAATATATTGGACTAGAAACGCTTCCATAAAAGTAAAATGAATTGTAAGTGATGTGGTTGGAAACATCCACATCAGTACATAAACGATATATGAATAATTAAATAATAATAATAATATTAAAAATAATTATATAATAATTAACACAGTTTTCGCGAACAATACTTATGACTTTTGTACCGCTAACCAAGAACTATATGACACTGACACTGACAAAAAAAAAATGTTAGATTGAAAGAGATTCAAGTTACTATGTATGTTTGCACAATCTTCTTTGTGTGTTCTCCATACAACGTGACATTGGCGAAGTGATTAGTGCTCAACTGACACGGTCGAAGCGCCATAAATAAAGAACTGAACTGAACTGAACTGTTACTAAGTAGGTAAAAATATGAAACTGTAAATGCAATCAATAATACCTAATATTAAAAGATGCATTGCTCTCAAAATCCGAAGTAATACCGCTCTCGCTATATTGGAGAGCTGGAAGAACTAAGCCGTAGAAGTGCGTATTCGAACAAAGGTTCACAATACAGGTAATATCGCTACCGACTTCTGATAAGCTTAGTACACATAATAGTTCTTCGTGATATACTTGATGAAGATTTCGTATAAAGTTGTAGAAAGCTACTATTGCTACTTATTTTACTGATTAAATCTAATCAGTAAAACAGCTTTTACAATATCTGTTAAAAAACAGTCCAGACGTGACGCAGGGGCACAAGCGTGTTTAAGCGACTATTAGCACGACAGGTGCGTTCATGGGAATCATCATGGGTTCATCATTTAACATGTCATCATCTGGATACGTGTCACTCCACTACTATATGGATTTCGTAGGAACTTCTCTACGTAGGATCTACCTGCGGCAGTGTTTCCAGGTCGATACGGCTTGGGTTCCTTAAAAAAGCGCATCTATCTCCACCTCAAAGGCCGGCAGCGCACCTGTAGCTACTCTGTTGTTAGGCGGGATCGTGGGCAGCGGTGATAACATCCGGTGAAAAGGGGCGGCGGTGAGTTACGGCCTTCGCTCTCGCTCACTCGCAGTGTTTCCAGAGTTTGGTGGGAATTGGGGAAAGGACGTGCCTTAATGGGAACGAAGTATCTTAATACTAGGTTCTCAGGTTTGTTTTACCACTTTACGATAGTTCAACGTAATAAAATAATGAATGCTAAGTCTCTCTCCATTTTTTTATTTCCTAATTCATATACAAAAACTTTTTTTTTTTCAAAATGGAAATTACAAAACTCGTTTCTAACGCCACGTCGCCACATTGTCATTTCTTAAAAACCACAGTTTGAAAGAAAAACCTTCACATTTTTCATATAGTTTCAAAAAAATATTATTTCATAAGTAGCTACATATATGTATGGTATATACATACAATTTCAACAGCAATAATTCAAAACTGTCTGCTTGTTACTTTAACTGACAAAACCGCAGTGATGTTTGTGATATATGACGCAAAGCGTTTTAGTTTCTAGAGACTACTACTACATGGATTTCAGTGAATCTTTTGAATATTATCGAATAAAATTTCAAATCAATCAAATTTAAAATAAAGTTTCTAATCAATATACAGGGTGGAAGAGGCAGCGCTTCTTTTACTGAAACTGCATATAGGGTAAAATATTTCAAACCCAGAATTAAAAAAAATAATCAAGGTACCTCAACGGTTTGGACGTAGGAGTTTTTTTTCATTTCACGATTTTTATCCATACCTGTATTTCGTGTCACGCACACATACGTAAGCGACGTTGCCGCTTTGACAAGTAAGTGTGTGCGTGCCTATGTTATACTTTACAAATGGCGTTTTATTTAAAAACGACAATTTTATTATTTATTTTGTTTGAAAAAAAAAACTTTTTTATTTTTGAGAATTATTTTTTTTCCGAATTATATTAGGCTTTTATAGAGTAGTTAAAACTGTGGTTTCATTTAAAGTGGCGCTGACAATTCCACCCTGTATATTAATATCAGTTTCACGCTGTATCCCGCACACAGCAGGATACGCAGAGGGAGCCTTATTTGCCGTTCCCCACTTTCCGCCGCATTCTGGAGACATTGTGTATAGAGGTGGCGTAAATCAACGCCGCTCTTTGCCTCGACACCAGAGCGAAGACATGAAAATATTAAATATTTAATTTCCTCGAGTGGTGATCGAAGCCGCAACTAGTCGCGGTTACAGTCACTCGCGATTGTGCCCGAAGCGTGACGTTAAATTCCGCCATTCAACACGCAACGTTTCCATCAACTAACAATTTACAACGCAATTCGGCGAAAATGCCAAGTAAAAACTAATTAATAGGACAGATAAAAATATCCTTCTCTCTCTCTCTCTCTCTCTCTCATATATCTGAAACTACTGAAAGTGCTAACTATAGATGGTAACAAAAATACCAGAAAAATAAAAATCTACTTTATAAGTCTTTATAGAATCTTTAGAATTTTGTCTATAATTGAATCGCGTTAGACTGGTAACTTATCTATCTCATGCGCACGAGAAATTGACGCCTGTATAGGCTCCTATTCAGGCTCGCTGGCATATTTTCCTATTTCGAGATCTTTTGTATGCCAATCTTTGCAAACTAAAATCATTATAATATTTATTTATAGTAAAATAAAAAATTTTATAAGGAGGGGCACAAGTGTATGCAATTGGTTGTGGGTTCGATCGATCCCCACTCGAATAAATGGAATATTTATTTATATTTATATTTTCTATACTTTGTTCTGGTGTCGAGGTAAAGCGAGGCGTGGAATTCCGGAGAGTGGAGTGTCTTACACTAGGCTACCTCTGCCTACCTTGCTAAGTGAAGGATACAGCGTGAAGCTGATTTGCTTATAGGTATATCAAAAAAATATATAATATGAAAATATTGGAGAAAGATTTCTGAAGTAAGGAACATAAACACATAATATCCGAATTTCTAACATTTTTATGAACAAGCTTTTGTTCAAAATGTATGTTGTACTAAACTTAAAATAATAATTTTATGAAACAGCAAAAGTTTATAGAAACAGAGACTTTTACAGTTGCATAAAATTATTATTTTCTTTTTAGTACAAATTATATATTTTTGACTAAAAGATTGTTTTAAGAGGATGCTTTAGTTTGAAGTAGCTTTAATACTACTAATAATTTCAACCCAAGTTTTTTAAAAAAAGAGAAAGACTTTTTACCATTTCATGTTTTCACTGTGCAGGTGCTGGAGTGATCTCGTTTCGGAAAGAGAAGCTCGAACCAGTCTCTGGCACTCGGAATCAACTCGATTCAAATTACCTCTGCGGCATTTATATACAAAGTGTTTTAGTAAAATTGCAAACTATTTTCATTAAACCGTATTGAAATGGTCAAGTGAAGTGTATTCACAAGCAACTATATACAGACTAAAATATAGTAAATAGGTACAGAAAAGCTTAAATTTGTTTTTAACTTACACTCGAGGCCGCAGCGGCACAAGATATGTGACTGTAACTCGACGGTTGTGGGTTCGATCCCCACTCGAGGAAGTGAAATATTTATTTACGTTTATATTTCCATTTCTTCGCCCTAGTGTCGAGGCAAAGCGCGGCGTTGAGTTCTGCCACTCAACACGCAATGCCTCCAGAATTCACCAGAAAGTGGGAAGTTTAAAATTTGTAAAATCTATGTCGATTTTTATGGAACTTGGAAAACTTGGAAAAGAGAGATAATAATAAATAATTTAACCTGAGACTTGAAAGTACCTATATGTACATAAAACTTACCGCAACTTCATTATAAAGCCCTATTGTCTGAAATAAAATGATCACAAAAATTCAATTGCAAAATTTTAATAGGCAAGGATGGCTCATATTCAGTCTAACTTCAATAGCATGCAAATTGACAAGACATCAGCATCACAAAGGCAGAGGCTGCATGGATATTAGATCTCATCGATTTATCTACTTTATGTACCTACTATTAATCACTACCTACCCTTAGTTGGCTTAAATTGTCAGAAATATATCATTTTCTTAGGTATACGCTGTCATCTGTGGGCAAAACTAAAATCTACATTCAGACATTCTTTATACGCCATCTATAGTTTTTCCTTGATACACATTTGTGTGACGACTGTCATTCTATATTTTAATTTATAAAGAATAGTCTAGAGGGCACCAAGTAAGATAACTAAATAAGTAACAAAAGATAAGTAACCTCATGTCACTTGCATTGTTGTTAAAAGAATCTTAAAAATAAACTAAATTGAAATATTAAACAGAGGTAATTAATAAAGATTTTAGAGCAAAACAGCCATTTTTACAAACAACAATACTATAGAAACAATGAAAATAATAATCTATAGAATTTTTTTATTAAAATTGAAAATATGTTAATAAATTATAACTAAAAGTATTCTCTGTTTATAATAAATCATAGTGATATTCATGGAGGCAATGTTACTTGTATTAGTTATAAAAAGTAAGATAAAAATATATTTAATTTATTAAAATATCTATTGTATCTTGAAATCATTGTGCAACAATTCTGATTGTTTAAACAAGAAATAATAATAAGGTATTTAATAAAACTCCATATACATACAAAACAAATTTATTATTAAATAAATAAGGGCATACTAATTACAATATATGTTTAGTACATAGCAAATAAAAATAATATAACTAACAATGGACTTCACCACATTCTTCAATTCTACCCTCTAGGATAAAATGTTGCTTCAATACATTTGGTAAAGGTTTTCCAGTTTTTTCATGAAACACTTTAGACACAGTAAATTTGTGGCTAGGAGAGAATGCGACACTTTGGATCATTATCCTAATACGCTGCGTAGTCGACACTATCATTGTTCCCGGACATATTTGTCACATAAAAAACACGATGTCCAATCTGTCCATACTCGCCACTATTTTCAAAATGGTAGAATAGAAATAATACTAAAACAGAATCCCGATTTCACGACTGCGAAACTACTGCGCACTGGAAAACAATGCGCAAACAACAAGCGAGTGTTCTGTGATCATCCGTGCCCATGAAGCTCAAGATGCTAGTTATCGAATGTATCGTAAAAGCCAAACTACTGGGTTCCCAAGTCTTATTACTCTTCTTCTTCTCCCATCCATCTTCTCTGCTCCCAATTATTTGAATGTGTATAACAATAAAACAACAGTCTTACGTACAATTTTAATAATGTATCTCTGGTGGCTAACTGGAAGTGGAGGGGGTTAACGTCAATCATGGATTTTTCGACATGTCCACAGAATACATTTACTCAAGAACAAGATCGACTGCCATGTTAATTACCCAACGCAGATAACATTGTTACCATTGACAAATATAACAAAATAAAGAAAAAAGTAACATGTGGAAAATTAAATTAATAATATAAAAGTCCAATTTATTGTATAATTCTTTTTGTCCAATATTCTTCAGCAGATAAATTCAATTCATTATAATTAAGCAAACATGCATTTTTCAAGCCTAAAAGTACCGTAAAATGAATAAAGATCATTATGATTGTAGGTCAACAGGAACTTTACTTATTAAAGTTGACAAATATGTATAAGTTTGCAGTCATTTCATACCTTCGTTTGTATTGTAAATTTTCACTTTTAGTCAAATGTCACAATTGTTGGTCCACAGTACCATAAAGAGTTTGTTTGCACGCGGTGAATTTCATACAAAATGAAGCAAAAACTATAATTCTGAGCTCAAAGAGACCGTAAATCTGGTTATTTGATATTATTTTCAGCTTAACATATCCGATACTCGATTTTGAAATACGCAGTCTAGAGAGACATAAAAACAGACGAACAACAAAGAACAAACATTTTGGTTAGATATTTTCATTTTAATTTGATTTTCTTTATAAATATAAGAGTAGAACTTGTATTATTTTTAATGAATTTCTTGTATTTTACTGTTTGCTACTGTTTTTTAAAGTTCCATATGCTGTTTTTTGCCTTATCGAGGTTGGCAACACTGCAAAGAATAGCTATGTTGTTCAAAACTTTTTATATGGGAGGTAATAGACAGTTCCTGTTCCTCTTTCAATAGAATCCGAATTAGCTTGACACGTTGTCCCCGTAATTTCATTATATTTTTAAGTTGCTAAATTATATTAGTTTATTTTTGGTTTATTTATTGTCATTTATCTAATATTTAGTGTCCATATAATTCACAGTTGGTAAGTAGTGCTTTTAGCGGGATTACTGTGTTGTGTCACATGTCGTTAATTTTAAATTGGTACCTTTAGTAACGTATTTAGTTTTATTATCATTTCAGAGGACCAAGCAACTGAAATCTCGGCCTAAGGCCAAATACCATCTAAAATATACAGAGAGAACTACTTGTCTGCCATATGAGATCCATAATATATACATATGTTTCATAATATTTATTAAGTTTCTATTATCACGATGTCTCAGTGGAACAACTCATATAACAACAATAACCAATATCAACCTCCTACTAATTGGAATGATGAATATAATAATCAAGATGCAAACCAATCCTACTATCCTAATCCTAATAGGCAAATAGACCACAACAGTCAGTATGTTAATGTTGATGAATTTTTATCAAATGCTTCTCCATCGAATACTAACTACAATAATGTACAATATGAATATTATCGCAATACTCAATTTAACAATGTACCTAGTTATCATAATGAAGCTGCAGCTCAGAGTTCTCAGTCAGAATATATGTCCCCATCAAACACTGCCAATTCCAATAATGAAGAGTCCTACCAACTTAGTACACAAAATCAATATAATGTTAACCCAGTGAACGAAAACAAAAATAATTATACTAGTGAAGTTGTTTTTAAATCAAAATTAACATCAACAGCAACTGAATTTGTTCCTAAAAACTCTCAAGACAATCCTGATAGTAACCCTAATAAAGAAACAGTACAGGAATCAAATTCATCAAGTACTACATTAAGTGAATCATCTAGTAATTTTACTAAGCCATCCAGTTCAACAAATTGGAGAGAGAGGCCCCAAAGTTCTCATCAAGATAGCACTTCATCTTTTTTAGAAAACAATTCACTTCAAAAATCTAGACCTCAAGATTTGAAAAGCAGAAATAGAGAATCAAAATATGAATCTAAGAATCATAATCAAGAATATCCTAATAGCCATAATGAGTCAGTTAGTTATAACTCTAACTCTAAGCACGTCCCAAGTGCCAAGGAATTATACAATTTGACATTTATTTATAGAAAATGTAAAAACCGTTCTGCTGACAACAATCATGATGCAATCCCTACAGTCCATGATCATCCAGAGCACAGTAATAACCACAGATATCGTAATAGTGACTCAAACACATACAATCAAGAAGCAACAGGCCATCAGGATGAACCAAACTATGTCGAAGAGACTAATAACTTTGAAGAATCTGATGTAGAGTATATTTATCATTACAGCTTTATGCCTAAAGAAAGTGAAGATGTAAGAAATGGGAGGGAGAGTTATGGAAAGGTTCACAAATGGGCTGGAAGTCAACAAGTTAGAACTGTGGAATGTAGCTATGTTGAAGATGAACAATATAGAGAAGAAAAAAATAGAGATAATGTACCTAATAGTCCTATGAAAGGAATACATAAATCGTCTATGGTGTTAGGTAATTTTTTTTCATAAAAACATTATATGTAATAATTCTAAAATTTTCTTAAATATTTAATAAAAGCAATATAATAATAAATGTGTGTGTAATATAATAATAATGTTCTAATAGTCTTAAGAAAAAAATATTCAAGTAGATTTGGTTGAAGAACTGTCATCTTTAATATTTAGTCTTAAGTACTTAGTAATATATGTATTTTTATAAGGAAAAATTACTTACATATTAAAATATGATTGCTTCCACAGCTTCAGCGAATACAGATATGACACAGCGTGAGAGTCTCCGTGAACAATTGGACAAAGGGACTCTAGAATGTGTGGTATGCTGTGAGAGAGTGACACAGACAGACCCAGTGTGGTACTGCGGCAACTGTTATCATGTATTTCATTTAAGGTGTATTAGAAAATGGGCTCTGAGTAGCATTGATGGTGAGAGTGAAATGTTTATTTGTGTAAAATTTTATTGTTTAATAATATAATAATCATCAAAAGTTTCTTTTGATCTATCTTGCTGTACACTTAAATAAATAAAATTAATAAAAAAAACAGGGAATTGAGAATCTGTTGTGGACATTGTGAGGTTGAAACAAGAGATAGAATATATTTATTTTTGTTTCTTCACTCTAATAACTAAAGGGCTTTGTTCTGTTTCCCCACTTAACAAAAAATTTACACTATTACTATACAAAAAGTTTGGTGGAAAATAATTAAATGAGTGTATTCTCCTACCCTCAAGAAAAAAATGGAATAGCAAGAAGCTGTGTTTTTTAATTACTTGATATTATTCTATTATACAAAAATATTTAAACAAAGAAAATTAGCTAATTTTTAAACACATCGCTTACACAAAAAAAATATATAATTACTCCACAGAATGCAAATGGCGCTGTCCTGCCTGTCAAAACACAAACCGAAAAATACCAACAGAGTACAGATGCATGTGTGGGAGGGTCCGCAACCCAGTGTACGAGGGGGGCTCCAGTGGTGCCCACACTTGTGGCAAATCTTGCAAGAGACCCAGGAACTGTCCCCACCCGTGTACGATTCTTTGTCACCCAGGCCCTTGTCCGCCTTGCCAGACCACCATTAGCAAGTAAGTTTTATTTTTTATTGTAATAAACTAATAGAAACACTTATAATAATATGTCTTAAGGCTGGATTTTAATTTTTCTTTCAAATAAATCAGGCAATGCGGTTGCTGTGCTGAAACCCACTCAGTGTTCTGCAGCAGCAAGTTACCACAAGTATGTGGAAGGGAGTGCCGCAAGAAACTTGAATGTGGTGTACATTTTTGTAAAAAGGATTGTCATGAGGGACCCTGTGATGCTTGTGGAGAGAGTGTTATTCAAGGTTATTTGGTCTTATGTTTAATTATTAAGGAAAATATGAGATAAAGAGAAAATAAAAATTTATGAATGACAAATGTATCGGTATATTTTAAAATAGAAAAAATGTTAAACATTTGTTATATGTGAATGACCCTACCATTATTTTTATTGGTTGTTTACAGAAATATACCATGTGTCATAATTTCTATTGTCTCACTATTATAGTTTATAAGATAAAGCCTGGTGACAGACAGACAGACAAACAGAGAGTGGAGTCTTAGATATAGGATACCATTTTACTCTATGTAATGTATATGTTATAAACAGTTATTTACATCTAATTTAAAAGTCCCTATATGTTCCAGTATGCCACTGCACAGCCAGCACCCGTTCCGTGCCCTGCACCACACTCACAGGCCCCGCCTTCACGTGGTCGTGCGGCGCGGAGTGCGGGCGCGTGCTCGCGTGCGGCGCGCACGTGTGCCGCACTGCGTGCCACGCGCCCCCGTGCGGCCTGTGCCCGTTGAGACCTGACAACGTTAGGAGTTGTCCCTGTGGTGGTACTAGGTGGGTGATTGTTTTTTCTTTTCTTTTTTTTATTATAATGTTGACGTAGGGGTAGTGAGAGGTTAATCTATATATATAAAATCGAAAGGTCACTCACTCATCACGAAATCTCAGAAACTACATGTGCTAGGAATCTCAAATTTTGCATAGGAGTTATTTATAGGATGTAGGTGCTCGCTAAGACGGGAATTTGCAATATTCGACTTCTAAGGGGTTGTTTTTGGGGTTGAAAGTTTGTATGAAACTTCATTACTACAAATGCTAGGAGTCTCAAATTTTGCATGTCACTTATAGGACGTAGGTACTCATGGAGACAGAAATTAACAATAACGTAGTTCACGCGGGCGAAGCCGCGGGCGGGCCGCTAGTACTAAATATTTCGTTAGAGAATGAAGATAGTAAGGAGTTGTCCGTGTGCTGGGAGTAGGTGGGTGGTTGCAGTGGCATAGCGAGCGTAACTCGAGGCCGGGGCAAAACACTTTCACAGCGCCCCCTCAGGCGAACACAATATAATTTCATATGTATGCTTAAATAGTTTTGCGGGTTATTTGGCACCCCTTTATGAGTGACGCCCGGGGCATTATGGCCCCCCTTCACTACGCCACTGAGTGGTTGTTGTTTTTTTTTCATAATATTGGCATAGGTAGTGAGAAGTTAGTGCCCCAGATTTGCTCTCTGCTTTCTGATCGTAATGCGAAATGTTGGGCAATCTGTGTAGCTGGATAAGTTAGCTGCTGGAGGGAGTTAAAATGGTAATGTTGAAGTTTATTTTCTCAATATTTATTGCAGATACCTTTATGATATTTAAACTAAAAGAAATAACTGTTTTTTGTCAGAATTCATAAGGATCAACGTAAGTCATGCACAGACCCGATACCGCTGTGTGGTAACATTTGCACCAAACCTTTCTCCTGCGGTCCTCTGGGAAACGAACACTTTTGTATGGAAAGCTGTCATGATGGTAAGAAAAATATTGTGTAATTTATTTTATTTTTTCTAGTTCACATTGTAATACTCATAGCAGGGTAGGCAAAGGGAACCTGAGAACCTAGTGTTAAACTCCATTCTTATTAATATACTTCTGTTCCCCACTTTCCATTGAAATCTTGAGGCATTGCATATTGACAACCCTTAATGCCCTGCTTTGCTTTAACAGATGGGGGAAAAAAAATTAAGCATTTGAATGAACCAAGTGGGAATCGAACCCACAACCGTCACGTTTACAGCGCTGTGTCATTGTGACATGCGCTATGACGGCATTTACATGTTTTTTTTTTTATTAGATATTATCATGCGATCAGTCCAAGGACTATGAACAGATGTATGGAGAGTTGTAATGGCTTTTTAGGAACTCATTCCCCATTGGAAATGTTTCCTATATGGAATAACTGCCTAGCATGACGTTGGGTTGGTTGTGTTTAGAATTTGTTTCCTTTTTAGTCAGTTTATTGCCATAGGTAAGGTGAGTTGTTCGGCTAATTTATTTGGGTGACTTTCAAGCCTTTTTTTGTATTTGTAATTATTGGTCTGTATTTCCTCTTTCACTGTAGGTATTTGGAGATAGTTATGCATTTCCTTAATTTGTATGAACCATGGGCAGTTCCCTATTTGTTTTAAGATATAATTTTGAGTTCTTTGAATTATGTTAATATTGGAGACACATGCAGATCCCCAGAGTTGTAGGCCGTAGGTCCATATTGGTTTTAAAATCGTTTTGTAAATTAAAAACTTGTTGTCTATAGATAGTTTTGAATTTCTTCCGAGTAGCCAGTGAAGACATTTATATTTCAACATAATTTCAATTCTTTTTGCACGAATGTGGGATCTCCATGTCAGTTTACTGTCTAAATGCACACCAAGGTATTTAACACTGTTTTGCTGTGGTAATTCGCGACCATCTATGGTGAGTACAGGACACTGTTCTTTTCTGAGAGTAAAGTTGACTTGTACAGATTTTGTAGGATTCACTTTTATTCTCCATTTAGTCAACCATTGCGAGTCAGCATTAAGGCTATTTTGGAGGGTCCTTGATGTTTGTTTAGGGCATGTATTGCATGCTAGCAAGGCTGTGTCGTCAGCAAATGTTGCTATTGTTACACCGGTGGTTTGAGGTAGGTCAGAAGTGTAAATGATGTATAAAACTGGTCCTAATACAGAGCCCTGAGGGATACCAGCCAAAATTTCATAGAAAGGGGATGTATATTCGTCCTCTTTAACCTGGAAGATTCTTTCAGACAGGTACGATTTTAAGAGTCCAAAGTAGGTATGCGGTAAGAGGGATTTGATTTTATACATGAGTCCACGGTGCCAGACCTTGTCGAGCGCCTGCTGCACATCGAGAAATGCCGATGAGCAATATTGTCTTCGTTCTAAAGCTGACCGTATAACTCTACAAACTCTATGTATCTGTTCGATAGTTGCATGCTCTTTGCGAAAACCAAATTGGTGATCAGGTATGATACAATTTTTATTAAATGTTTCAAGTAATCTGTTAAGTAAAATTTTTTCAAATAATTTTGATAATAGTGGTAACAAGCTAATGGGTCTATAAGAGGTTATTTCATTTGGTGGTTTGCCGGGTTTGGGTATCATTATTACTTGCGAAACTCGTCATAGTGCCGGGAAATAACCAACTCGTAGAATACTGTTAAAAATAATTTTAAGATACTTTATAGCTTTATGTGGAAGTTTTTTGAGAATTATTTTATCTATTAGATCAAAACCTGGGGTCTTTTTATTTTCAAAGGAATTAATGGTGGTTAATATTTGTGATGAATTTACAGAGCGAAGCGGAAAATCGAGCTGAAGGTCCTGGCCAAGAAGATCATCTATGTCCCTATCGTCACACTCCGTTTTTCTATCGATAGGCTGGTACACTGACGCGAGATGTTTAGCAAAGACATCGGCTTTTTCCTGTTTTGACCGCGCCCAAGTGCCGTCACATAATCGAAGCGGAGGTTTGGCATTAATTGGCTGATTACAATTTTTGCACGCTCGCCATAAGAAGTAATCAGTAGCATGAGTAGCAGTTAACGATTCTATACGTGTTTCTATTGTTTGATTAACAATATTTTCAAGAGAGTCTTTGAGGTCTTTCATGGCTTTGTTAAATGCTTTCTTGTCGTCTACTCGTGTGCCACTTTCTGCGCAGTCTTCTTTTCTCTAAAATCTGTTGTTTTATTACCCAGGGTACATATTTCTCACGTGGTACCTCAATCAATCATTTAAATGTAAAATAATAAAAAATGAACTTGCAACCAGGTGCGTGTCGCAAGTGTCCCGACACAACGCTACTAAAGTGTCGCTGTGGACACTCCAGTCGAGAGGTGCCTTGCGCTGATCTACTAGAAATGTATAATAATGTGTTGTGCCAGAGGAAATGTAATAAGGTATGGAAGTTTTAGTTATATTTTTTAGCTTCACGCAGTAGCAGGGTAGGCAGAAGGAACCGGGTAACCTAATATTGAAACAATCCGTTCCAATTAAGGCACTTCCTTTCCTTACTTGGCTGCGAATTCTAGAGGCATTGCATGTTGAAAAGTGGAACTTATTGCCGCGCGTTACCAGAGCGGGGAATTGAAAATATGAAATATTTAATTTTCCTGAGCCGGAATCGAACCCACGACCTGTTGCGTTTACAATCGCAAGTTTAACGTTATTTATTTTTAGTTACTTATTATTATTAGTTTTTTTACTCTATTATACAATATAGTTGATTTATTATTCAGTGAATGAATTACGATATGGTTGATTGGAATAGCATACCATTTTTAAATTATTTAAGATTTTAAGTTTTTTAGATATTTTTATTTTATCTTATTTATTTTTATATATATAACAGAAGTTATCATGCGGCCGTCACCGCTGTCGTACAGTGTGCTGTGCGGCCACGTCCCACCGCTGCACAGGTGTGTGCGGTCGCACGTTATCCTGCCAACGGCACAATTGTGACGAGTTCTGCCATATTGGGCATTGTGCACCATGTGCCAGAGTTAGTGAGTAGTCCAATGTTTGATTGTTATACAGGTGGGTGGGATAGGGATAGGAAATGAAAAGAATACTGTTAAAGTAACGGTTATGGAATTGGTTCTGGGACTAAAAGAGTGAATTATTTTTATTTCCTCGTTCTCGTAAAAAGACCAAGCATGGCGTTGAGTTCCATCACTCAAGACAATGTTTAGATAATTGGGCGGAACATGACTATACAGAACTATATATTTTTTAATACATATTCATTAGCTAACAACTGTCTTTTGATAACTAGAAACATAATAACTAGAAAATTGCTTATAAAGGTCTTTAATATATGAATTTCAAATTAATGTTTTTGTTCCTATTACACAGATTTACAAAGGAAACCAAATTTGTATCTCTCTTGACCTGAAAACACTTGTATTACATTTTTTATTATAAATGTTAAACTCAATTACTCCAATATCCACTCCAGGTTTCGAAGAGCTCCGTTGTGATTGTGGTACAGAGGTCATCCTGCCACCAGTACGCTGTGGTACCAAACTCTCGCCCTGCAGCGTCCCCTGCCGCCGCCGCCGTACCTGCGACCACCCTCCATACCACCCATGCCACTCCGGCGACTGCCCGCCGTGCGTCGTACTGACCACCAAACGGTGCTACGGTGACCACGAGGTACGATCTAGGAAGAATGTGGCATTGAGTAGTGGAGCTCAACGTCATGCTTTGTCTTACCAGAATGACGAAATAATAGTAATTTATTTCCTGACTTGGGAGTCCAACACAATAATCAAATTTACTTTTAAACGCTGTTCCACTGCGTTACGACAAAATTATTAATGTATTAATCAAAATCTAATTTGGATTTTTTTGTAATTTTAAGTATTTAAAAGAAAATGTGATGACTTCTCGCATCAGATGGATGCGAGCAGTCCAAGACCGGGATGGTTGGCGCTTGATGAGGGAGGCCTACCTTCAACGGCGATAGGCTGATGAAAAAAAAAACTAAATATAACCTTTGTTTAATTATTATTCCCTTTAAATTTTTACCACTAAACTACATTTAAAATTTTCAGTTTAAAGTTGTTAATATATTGTTTGTTTTGTCAGGAACGTAAAACAATACCATGTTTTCAAGAGCAGTTTTCATGCGGTCTACCTTGTGGAAAGCCACTGCCTTGCGGGAAGCATACCTGTATAAAGAAATGTCACACAGGACCTTGTGATACTGGCAAGTGAGTTCTCTTGTTTATTATTTAAATACACTATACCTGTGACCAAAATACATTGGTTACCTCCAACACTTAGTCTTACAAAACTCAATTAATTCTACCATACAGATGTACCCAACCCTGTACCGAGAAACGTCCATCATGCGGTCATCCATGCGCCGCCCCGTGTCACACCTGCTCCGCGCCCACCACGTGCCCCAGCGCCACGCCCTGCCGCAGCCCCGTGCGCGCCATCTGCCCCTGCTCGAGACGCACCGCGGAGAGGGCGTGTTGTGACAACGCGAGGGACTATGCCAAGTGGGTACTATCCGATGTCACACTGCCCCGCGCACACCGTGTTCGCTACGTACCGCAGCGCTGCGGAATGTCTTTTTTTTACAAAACTGCAATTGAGATGCTAAAAAATAAAATATTTTATTTGTGAAGCGTTTCCAAACTATGGTTGCAATTACTTATCCTTTATATATTTTATTTTTTAGAACGATGAGCACGCTAGCTGCATTGAAAATACAAGAAGGTGGGACCGTGGACTTATCAGATCCACTACGCCCAGGGAACATGTTAAAAACGTAAGATATTTTGTAAACCTAGTATAGTACTTATGTTATGAGAAAATAATGTCTTAACACTACTTTCCCAGATTCACTCTGCTTATATTTTATGCGGGATATAAAGTTCTTTTTTTTTTTTCAAATCTTTTTTTAAAGTTTTTTTTGTTCATATCTACAACAAAAGAAATATATAAATTTATATAATTAGCATTAAAATGTTCTATTTTGTGTCTATTCTGTTGTTTACTAAATGAAATAACTTTTGCAACAATTCCAGGCTAGAATGTGACGACGAATGTTTAGTCGAAGCTAGCTCGCGGCGTTTAGAGCTGGCTCTACAAATACGTAACCCGGACGTGTCAGCTAAGTTAGCGCCAAGCTACAGCGAACATGTCCGCGCAACCGCAGTAAGGGATCCGGCGTTTGCACAACTCGTACATGATCGATTAACTGACCTAGTGCAGCTTGCCCAGAAGGTATGAAGGGATGTTAAATATTATTTTATTATGATAAATTAGAATTGTAATTTGTTTTCGTAACATTTTCAAGCAGATATAGCCAGTTAAAGTAAGTTAAGCTTTGTAATAATAGTATAGAAGTACAGATTCATGAATTACATTTCAGTAGAAACAAAAAATGTGTGTGCACTTTGTTAAAACATTTTATTCATGAGCTCTGTAAACACTTTGGTTATGAAAGTGCAACGTGGGACTTGATGAAATAAAAATTATTCAATTCCTTAACCGAGCATCGCTTCCACAAAAAAATATCGTTTTATTAACTTATACTACAAAATGTACTAATTCATTCTGTTTTTTGTTAATTTTGTATTTAATATGTGTACATACGTCTATATTTATTTAATATAATGTAATGTACAAATAAAGTAATAATTAAAAAAAATACATTTTAGTCAAAACAAAAGACGCGTACGCACTCTTTTCCTTCAATGAACCGTCAGAAAAGGCAGTTCATCCACGAGCTCTGTGAACACTTTGGCTGTGAAAGTGTGTCGTTCGACGCGGAGCCTAATAGGAATGTTGTAGCTACGGCTGATAAGAAGAAGGTAGATTTTGCTTATATGTTTTTTAGGGTTCCGTACCTTTTGAGGAACAAAAGAACCCTTATAAGATGACTTTGTTGTCAGTCTGTCTGTTTGTTTTTGTTTGGTTTTGGTTGCGGACGATGGTGATAACTTACCATCGTCGTGATCAGTATTATCAATCGCTTTGTCTTTTCCATAAAAAAATATTATAAGGGTGTGTGGGGAGGCTTTTATAATTTATTTTTTATTAACTTCACGCTGTATCCCGCATAGGAACAAAGTGTTAAGACATTTTGTTACCTTCTTATCGCTCAATTTTCAAGATATTGCGTGTTGAGTGCTGGAATTCGACGCCACACTTTTTCTTTTTATTACAGTGAAGAAATGAAATTGTGTAGGAATCGAACCCACAACCGTTGCGCCTACAGTCAGACATTAGTATTCTCTCGCTTTATTGTTTTGCACTATTTAAAATGTATTTTAATATTATTTTCATTCACAGTCATGGTTACCAGCCATGAGTGTGTTAGAGGTGTTAGCGCGTGAAGAGGGCAAGCGTCGCGTACCGGGGCCCGTACTGAGTACTGAGAGAGCTCCGCCTTCCGCAAGCGCTGCTGCTAAGGATGGTTCGTCTGGAGGTTGGGCGAGACTAACGTCTAACAACGCGTGGGCGGCCCGCAGTCAAGCCGCAGAGAAACCGGAGCCCAATATCGACTATTTCGATAATCCGCCAGAAAACTAATTGCTGAAAGATTAGCTCAATTTATGACCACATGAGTGCATGAAATTTCCCTACGAAATTCTAGTTACATTAATACGTTCTTACAAACGTATAAAATTTTGGACAGATAAGAACATATGGCTTATTGAATGGTTTACAAGAGGTGGTGCGTGGAGTTTCACCACACAATGTGAGCGGTGCGTGAAACAGTGCCTTAATACTGTGTGTGCCCTAAATAAATAATAAATATGCTTGATGAATAATAGCAATATTTAATAAATATTCATCATTTTATATAAAAAAGTGTTATTTACATAATATAAGAAGAAGATATAAGAAAGTTTCAGTTTTCATATAGAAAAATATTTCATATTTTTGTATTTTTTGCTCTTTTTTTCATATTTTTGCTCTTTTTGCATATTTTTGTATTTTTTCATATTTTTGCTCTTTTTGCATATTTTTGTATTTTTTTCATATTTTTGCTCTTTTTGCACATTTTTGTCTTTTTTTCATATTTTTGCTTTTCTTTCATATTTTTTGGATTTGGTTAAATATTAAACACTTTATACATGTTACTTAAAACCGAAATATCTAAGTTATATTATATAATAGAAAATCCCATGTCTTCTATAAAACAATAGCCTTGGTCGATTTAACAGTTACCTAACTTTGTAATAGCAACAGCTATTAAGATATGTAGAACAGTAAGCAATAAAGTGTTACATATTTGTTAAGTGGCGTTTTATTTTTCTTAAACCAAAAGTACAAATTCAATGTTTTTAAGTGTCCCCTAGTTGTTTGTAATTTAATTTAAATTTTATTTTGATGCTATTGTGGTCAATTGAAATTAGCGGAACGGTACACCAGTATATTTTTCAAATAATTGATTTGGGCTTATTTTACGACTTATCTTAAGAATGGACAAAAACATAACATTTATGTGAACCATTACAATAGAGTATACAATTTAAGATTGTTTGAAGAAAGATGTAAAAATGTTGTGTAGAATATTTTGTTGAACTTAATAATAACAGGTTATGTGAACAAATAAAAGGCATAATTTATATTTTTTTAATTTCATCAATATCTTACAATATGCTATCGATATATCGAGTAATTTGGGGGTCAAAATGGGGTCCACAACACGTTTCACACAACGACGCTGACATTTATTTTCCTCAAAAATACCGGATTTAACAAAAGTATCCGGCCATTCATTATATAATTTACATCTTCTTTCTTTTTCGCAAAGTTTATTTGTACTACACCAGGGTTCGCTCGCCCTCATGGTATTTAATTTTACTTGGATAATAATTATCAAACGAATGCTTAGACTGATTTTTGCCATTTTTTTTTTATGGAAAAAGGACAAGGCAAACGAGCGTTCGGGTCACCTGATGATGATCACCGCCGCCCACGACCCCGTGCCGCACCGGAGGAGCTACAGGTGCGTTGCCGGCCTTTGAGGTGGAGATAGACGCGCTTTTTGAAGGTTCCCATACCGTACCGACCTGGAAACACTGCCGCGGGTAGGCCATTCCACAGTTCGGTGGCGCGTGGAAGGAAATTTCTACGAAACCGCACAGTAGTGGAGTGCCACGTATCCAGGTGGTGTGGATGGTATTTAAGTTTGTGACGTACTGTGCGGTTGGAAAATTCGGCGGCAGGTAACAGGTCGAAGAGTTCTTCAGAACACTCACCATGAAAAATGCGATAGAGAACGCACAGCGAGGAGACGTCTCTACGCAGAGCCAAAGTGTCAAGCCTTTCACAGCTTACTGGGTCCTTAATGATTCGAACAGCTCTACGTTGTATGCGATCAAATGGGTCAAGCTGATACTGGGGTGCACCAGCCCAGAGATGAGAACAGTACTCCATATGAGGCCGAACCTGGGCCCTATATAGGGCCAATCGGTGTTTTGGCGTGAAGTACCGTCTCGCTCTATTGATGACCCCCAGTTTCTTCGAGGCCAACTTGGCCTTGCTTTCCAGATGATCGCGATACTGGCAGTCACGCGAAACATTAAGGCCCAATATGCTGATACTGGGCGCGGCTGAAAGGGGAGTGTTCTGAAAGACAATTAAATTTAATCTCTGAATTATATTTTTTGCCCAATGGATATCATTTTTTTGGAGATATGTTTTATTTGCATTTGTTTATCTGTGAGATAATAAAAATAACATATTAGGCATTATTTACAATCTGTATTTTCAAATTTAGGGCGGAATAAAGTGTTACCTTCGTGCCATTGGTAGTTTTTAAATATCGATTATTTTTTCTACTTTATTTTCCATTAGAATATATGTATCGCTAGCAGCATACTTAATTGGCGAGACATACGGCTGTTACGACATATCTCAAATTAAGTTTTCATTGTTGGAGAAAATATTCAACTTGAACTAATTGTGACGTCATTTACCAGTACTCTCTGCCTAATTAGTGGTATTCAAACGCTTGTGACTTTCTTAATATTAAATTATATTTTATACTTTGATTTTAAATATATTATTTAGATTCATTGGTTATTTATTTGTTATCATCGGTGTCGATGTACTTATACTTTACCAAGGCGTTTGCCATAAGTCGTAAATAACACATGCCTTCCTTTGATTTATAGTAAACAGAATCCCAAAGATAGATATTGATGTTTATAATCTGATGTCCAATTGTAATGGAATTAATAAAATGTTTTCTTTATGATATACAACTTTTATTTTGTACCTTTTTACAGTGACTGTAAACGCGACTGGTTGTGGGTTCGAAAATGGATATTTTCGTTTCTCCGCTCTGGTGTCCATGCAAAGCGCGGCGTTGAATGCCTAAAGAATTGGGCGGAAAATAGGGAACGGAGTGTTTTAACGCTATGTCCCCTCGGTCTACCCTACTGTGTGCGGGATACAACGTGAAGCTGATTTTTAAGTTGCAATTACTGTCGTGGCAAAAATTAAAGAACAATTATAAGAGCAAAATTTTATTTAAAAAAAGTGGTTTTACACATAAATGGACTAATATAAACTTTCAAATAATTAAACCTACGCCGCTAACATATAAAAAATTTTTCTCGGATCTATCATTACATTCAGTATAGAACACAAGTAAGTAACAATAAATTATTATAATTAAAAGGACGCAATTAAAACAACAGTTATCTTCCAATAAATTCACATTGAGTGAAAGTGCATTACATACATTGCGTACATTTATATCGTATATTCTACCTATTTTTGATAAAATCGCTTAACAATCACTATAGTTTTATCAACATAAATTTGAATACATTAGAAATCTTAAGTAATTTCATGTTAAAAGCGAAATATAAAGTAAAGTAAAATACTCTTTATTGTACACCAGTTATAACAATTACAAAGATGTTCATAATTATTGATATGGTAGTACAATAGGCGGCCTTATTGCTAAATGAGCAATCTCTTCCAGGCAACCTTGGGGTAGAGGAGATCATCAATTAAATGGGAAGAGGTGCACTGAGTATGTCATTATTACAAATACATACATATGAAAATATATAAATACATACACGTAACACATATCTATATATATACATACTTAAACACATTATTTGGGTACATAAATATATAATAATTGCATTTGTTAATTATTCTTAGGATTATAGTGTCATATAATATTCCTTAAGTCTTTTTTTAATATATAGGTTCTTTTAATATATTTAATGAATATCTTTTAAAATGATGTATGTATCTTTTAAGTGCTTCCTTCTTTTAAGTTAATTTAAAATTATATACAACATTCTGGTAGAATGAAAAAAATGTGTTTAAAATTAAACTAAACTGCTTTATTTCCTTCCAGTGCATTTCAGAAAATTTACTCTTATCCTAGAATATAACAGTAATAAATATTAACTATCATTCATACCATCAAAAAGGAATGTTTAACGTCAATAACTAAATCTATAACTACATATACAATACATTAAGCTACGGTACGACTTAAAAAGCGGGCACAATAATATTTGGTATATAATATAATAGCTTTACCATATCAAATATATGGTCAACAGTTTACCAAAGTTTGTTATGGTAAAACTTAATGTTGAAGAACCCGCGGTCGGTGAGCTGGGAGTCGCGACGAGAGGTGGTGGACCCCGCAGGGGACGGTTCACGAGGAAGGGGATCTACTATCGGTTCCACCTGCAAGGTGGAAGGCCTCTCGGGATTGGATTCAGGTTTCTCAGGATGAGGTTTCTCAAATTCTGGTTTAGGATGAATAAATCGGCTTCCCGAGTCTGATGTCCTTCAAAAAATAACGTTATATATGAAAGTAATAGGAAAATGTTATCTGTATATATAATAAAATAGTAAAAATATATAAAAAGTTAAACAACTTTGAACTTTATCGCCAATGACTACGATTCGGTTTCGGAGTGAGGCGTGTGCAGCGGTGACCCTGCGGATAGGTTTATGTGTGCGTGCGCTCTTGACAAATGGCGTTTTATTTTACAACTATAATTTTATTATTTATTTGTATTAGGCTTTTATAAAGTAGTTAAAACTATGTTTTCATTTAAAGTGGTGCTGACAAAAACACTGTATTACCCAAAATGATTTTTTATTAATTATTATTGTTAACAATATTGTTTTTTTTTATTTCAATAAAAAAAAATAATAATAAACAATTCACAATTTAACTAACCCACAGGTTAAAGATCTGGTACATATATATTTCATATTTTAAACTTTTTAACAAATATATTTAATATACGCAATTCCGATGTGACGCAATTATTTTTTTTATAAAAAGAAAAATATAACATAATCAATATTAATGCTACGAAACAAAACGCATGCAATAAACAAGACAAAATGCGTGCAATAAACAAGAAATGTATATTTTTATATAAAATCAGTTTCTACAACAATGAAGTTTGTGCAAACATAAATAACACACATGGATACATTAAAAAAAAGAAAACAAATTGATGACAAAATGAATCGAATTCTTAAATAACTAACAATATATATTTAAATCATATCACAGTGCGTCCATTACAATAGATATCGTGTCTTTTTACAGTTACTTATAATTTGAAAGGTTCATTGTGAGTTCATTTTATTAAGATTAACATTTTTGGTTAAAGTTTACCTTACTTGATAGCATATCTCTTATAATTATTAAATATATCCGTTAATTTCAACGTGGAAGCTGAAATTTCTATTATTATTTAAATAATATAATTTATAAAGAAATTGAGACGACAAATCAAATATAGTTTTAATTATTTCTAAATCATCCATAACACAAAATTTAAATGCTAAAGGGTTATAACTAAATATTGTTTAAATCGTTTTTTTTAAACTGTTTTATTTTAATTTTATTAAACTTTAAATACATCCGTCATTGTTATATAACGTTTTAAATTAAAAATATCTTAGAAGGCTTCGCAAGCCTATTTATCATACAACGATTTAAATCCTTTCATAATATACTCAACCACATAAATAAATATTATAACAGAATACAAGACAGACACGTCCAAATAAAAAAAACCTTTAATTATACATTACTCGAGTATTGTAATCCGATTCTTAAATTCTATCAAGATGGATTCTATCAAGCTGAAAAAATTGAAAAGTAAATCAATAAATAAAAAGGAATAATTTTAATAAAATAAAATGTTCTACAAGCGTGCATGGTTACGTTACTTATATAATTTTTACTAAATGATAAAAAAATATTTAAACACCATATAAATGAATAATTAAAGAAAATAAATATTAAACGAAACAAAGATAATTATTTAAAATAAAAAAAAAAATCTTGTGACGTCTGCATTTACCAATTAAAAATAGAAGCATGCTCTATAATCATATAATTTACATAAATACATTTATATTTATCTTATAAAGAAAAAGGCTTTTATACTTATGTAAAATATTAAAATACATATTTTTTTATATATTTAAAATAAGAACTTACCCGTCATTGTTCTTACAGTGATCGCCATGGATGACCTGAAAAATTATATTAGCATTATTAAATATAAAATTTACAATTTTTTTAATAATTCACATACTTTCCAAAAAACTCCATGATAGCGCATCGATATAGCGCTTGACTGTTAACACCATGGGTACGGGTTCGTTCCCACTGGTTATAAAATATTCCAAAGATGGCTATATAATATGAACGACGCCCGTCGCGGATTATAAAAGACTATCATTGTTCGTTCATCGGAAAATTTAAAATAACACTAGTCTAGTGAATTATTATTTATTATAATATTTTCATTTCCTCGCTCCGGTAGTGAGGCAAAGCGCGGTGTTGAGTTCCGTCAATCAACACGCAATGCCACGAAAAGTGGATATCACTAAGTTATCTTAACTGCTGTATGCGGGATACAGCGTTAGATACTTACACTAGCGATAGCTGAGGTCGGATTGGGCGCGGCGAACCGCCCGCGGACAGGGCTCCTGCTCGGCGTGCGGACAGGGCTTCTGCTCGGCCTGCTATTATATGTGGAATATTAAATATATTAGTACAATTGTGTTATTACACTAACCCGTCATTACTCGCGATTACTTAGACTTGGATACCGCCGCACACGCCTCATTCCGACATCGAGTCGTACGTGTTGGCGATACAGTTCCAAGTGTTTACGTTATTGATATATATCCGTAAATATGTAACAGGGCATTTAGAATATATTACAACGTTTGTATAGATTCAAGTAATAGAGATTGTTATAATGTAAATACTAGTATGTAAAACCATTACTATATGCTAAAGATTTGTAAGATGGATTCATGGACAACCGGATTCACTAACTTATTGGCCAAAAGATTTCATATACAACAATTTTTCCCAAACAACTCTAATTATATAAGATATTATATAAAAAATGATCTATAACTCACTTAATGTCAGGAACTGCGAATGAGAAGAACTGCGGTGGAATGGCGAAGTTATTATTTTGCCGCACTAGGTGGTCGATGCCATAGTTCTTGCACAGGAACTGTTCCATTTTCGACGATGGCCCGTCGATCGCCAGTCCTTGAGGGGTTGCGTTTAAATCCTAAAATGGTAAAATATATATAACTTTACGCTATATCATATATATAGCAGGGTAGGAAGAGGGAACGCAGGGTTAAGACACTCCATTCCCCACCTTCCGACTAATTCTCGAGACATTTCGTGTTGTTACAAATAAAAAAAATCTTTTATTGATTTAAAACTTACCTGTAGCATATGATCAAACAGCACCTTCCCGTATCCCCGCCGCTGGCTGTCCTGGAGAACAAAGAAATCCAGAACACATATGGGCTCCACTTCCTGCACCTTGCCCATCCCGTCGAACAGGAACAGATGCTTGTGGCCGACTTTCAGAAACCCAATAGCTTCTCCGTTGCCTCTGATTGGAAAATAATGAAAAATATGAAACTAAAATCAATATTCTTAGTACGGCGTCTCAAATTCTACGAGCATACCCTTACCGAAAGTAGTATATTCTATTAGTATATAGCAGGGGTTCCCAACCTTTATCAGCCCGCGGCGCAGTTACAAGTTTGGTATTTTTTGATGGCGCCCTACCCAAGCTAGTTCGCAATTAAAAAAAACAGTCGAAAGAAATAGATCAGTGGCGTAGCTAGTGTATTTGCTGCCCGGTGCGGCTTGTGGTTTATGAGTTCTAAAAAAAAAAACGAAATCGTCGACGATGACTTCTAATAAAATGAGTTCTAAAAAAAAAAAACAAAGTGATCATCGACTTTAATGCCCCTTTCCTTTTGATGCCCAGTGCGACCGCCCCGCTCGCACCCCCCTAGCCACGCCGCTGAAATAGATACCTACACCCAAATAGGATCAAAAATTAAAACATCGACAATATGAAATTGAGAAAATAACAATTAAGACATAAGAATAATAAAGTACGACAGACAAGTCTTCTTAGTCAATTCAATGTGACGGTTGAGCTTGCTCTCACAGTTTCTCAAAGATATCGAGATTTCCGATTTCAGATTTAGGAACCAACTCACGGCGCCCCTATATACTTTCTACGGCGCACTAGGGCGCCGCGGCGCACAGGTTGGGAACCCCTGGTATATAGTATAACCCCGATGAAAAGTCGTACAGAATTCTATTACAGTGTGTATAGTATAACGAGGTACAAGCATTTTATTTGGCAATTAGCGCAATGAGAAGTTGACGCATTGCGTTTGTTTCACATAGTTTCTTCGAATTCAATAGAATTATTTGTTATAGTTACATAATATAAACGTGTTTAACTTTACGTTTTTTTTGCTAGCATTTCCAGCATATTTTTCAATATAGAAAAATATTATCTTGAATTATTTATTAACAGTAGTCGTTAGTCGTCCAGTGGTTTCCGGAATTAGGTCAAACATACAGATAGAAAGTAATTTTCCTAAGGTCTTTCAAGAATTAACTAAATCCCAGTATTTCTAATCGTAGACAGACATTTTGATATAAAGCCTCCCACGTAAAACAGAATATCCAATACAATCTTATAGCATAGCGTCACGCTGGTCGAATGTGGTCACACCTGACAGAGCACCTACCGAGCGGACCGTGGAGTTACGGCAGCAACTATGAGTTTATAAATTTTATTAAAAAGCTAACACTAGGCAAAGTATTTTAAAATATTTTCCCTAATGTTAAGTTTCACGATGAAAGCATAACCATACTATTTGTTATTTGTTGCATACTTTGGGCCTACCATAGATAACTACTAATACTTGTCCCCAGAGGACAAAATAATAAATGATTTATTTATATAAGTGGGAATTGAACCTACAACCTTTTTGGTTACAGTTTCATGCTGTGCTACTGCGCCTCGACAGCCTCAATCTTAATAATATTAGCTAACAATATTTTTTTATGAATATCCACATTACAGAATACAGCAAAATTATAGTAACAAGAACATATTAGAAATAAATGTAATATTCTTAAAGCATAGTGTGTGTCATATTTAAATTTACTTATAATTTGCAAAGTAATCTATTTGCTACTTAAACATGTAAAATAGAATTCAAACTGTGCAATATAAGATTATTATAAGAACTTATAAAAATGCTATTCATTTAATATCAAAGAAATGTCAACCAAAAACATAGCTAAAATGATTAGCATTTTATGTAAGAAACAAAAATGCAGTGTAAAATGAAATATAACTTACTTATTCGCATCGGCATCTTTTAGAATGTACACATAATGTGTGGAATTTCGGAGTTTCTCCGCTGTAGTTATTGTACTGTTCAGTTTTTGTGACCTTGCAGACTTTTCTCCAAGGGAGTCAATCACCTCGCATAGGGTTTTTAATTTAATCCTATGAAATGAAAGGTTGCATCTTATTTTATAAAAAT
>JAEBDU010000064.1:4099079-4174339 GCA_016802625.1 Heliconius numata
AAAATTAAAATTGATTATAAACAGGAATAGAAGCCAGAGGCCATAACTTTTTTAAAAATTAATGAAAACAATTCGTGTTGATTATAGCCAGCATTTGTAGTAAGTAACATTTAAACATAAAACACATACTTCTTATAGGAAACAGTTAAAGCCTCTCGAAATTCGAAGAGTCTTGTTTACCCATACAGGTACCCTATGCCATATTTACTATTCTACTACATCAATTCATAATAATATAATGCGATCAATCACTACATCTTAGTAATACAATAATTTAATAACAAGGTCAGACCTTCGAACTTATTAAACGTCCTACACGTTAAAAATGGCAGGACACATTCAATGCATCAGTACAAAGGGACTCTTGCCAGGAATATAAGTAAATAAGTCTCATAGGTTACACCATAATTACAACATTTAAGCGTACGAGTACATTAATCGAATATCCATAAATTTAAACTAATTCCGTAATTCGGTATTACCAAATGACTGATAGACAACACAAGCCCCGATGTTTAACGCCGAAATTTGGCATGTTCCTAAGGGGATGCAAGGGTACACTAAGGGGGGATTCTCCAAAATTCCTAGTGGAACGGGAACAAACGGAATATGATAATTTTTGGATTGTAATGTCCACGCAAACGAGGTTACGGGCGGTTACCACTAGTATATAATATGTATATAGAGAAGAAGTCTTTGGCTAACACCTGGTAGATATGCACTTCTGGTTTAATTAAATATTTTTCCTAATATTTTATATATCATCAGATTTGGCAGAGCATTCGCTAACTAGTTCCATTCCTAATATATAAAATCCTAAAGTAGATATGTGCGTTTAAAGAAATACCTGAGAAATTATTTTATACATACAATATTATATTACAATATTATATATTAAAAACTAATTATAGCATAATAATTATGTAAAACGGTATATAATAATTGATAAGTAAAAGCGTATTCAATGAATATAGCATACATACATATTAATAATTATTAATTAATAATTAACGGTATATAAAAGATATCATCAAAAATGTACCTTTTGCACATTTTTTTTATTTTAAAAAATTGTATCTAATTCCAAATCAGTTTTCAGTCTTACAAGCTCATTTTCAAATTCTTTCTTTATATATAACCGCAGTCTTCTTTTGAGCTACTTAACTTCCTTCCTTAGAATGCCGTTAGTCCGATGATCTTTATTAGAAAAATGAAATGACTCCATCAGTGCATGGCCTATCGATGTGACCTGTGAAATATTAAAACGATTAATAAATAATAATATCGCTTAGATAATATTTTGTTTAGTTGAAGGCGTACCACCCCTATATCATTTTCGAGACATTGTCTTGTTAGAGCGAGGATATAAAAATAATATATTCCTCCAATGGAAGTCCAACCCTCAACCACGCTTACAGTCTTGATGGCCGAAAAATCATAATTCAAATATTATAAAAAAATAAAACAACATTTCTTACCAAAAAACAGGGACTGAAGACAACATTGCGTAAGGAAATAAGATAAGTATAGACTTAGCCTCGGCGAAGTATTTCAGTGCTAGAAAAAAAGGAATGAATGTGAATAATAATGTGAAAATAGCTAGAAAAAGTGTACAAATAATTTTACTGAAAAATACTAGTAGATACCTGTACCACTGTTCGTCCTCGGCATCCCTATCAAAATCATAGCTTCCAATGGGCAGTGCATCTAAAATAACCAAATACTTGTTTTAAATAACCAAATTTGTTTAAACTATTATATGAGTTTTGTAATCCATCTTAACATATAAATAAAATATCGTTATCTTTCTTTGGCGTCACCTCATTAAACAAATAGTTGCCTAGTACAGTATGTAGGAAACCAATGCGCACCAATTGATACCCGAATGGTGAATCTTACCACCGGGACACCAGTGGCTAATCTTTGTTTCAGAGAACCCACCACCTATGCGACGTTGAATATTGGGGAGACGAGCTTCAACAGGTGAAGAATGCTTGTCATCAGATCTAGCTACCAGTTCCCCGCCACACTTCTACCGTATGTGAAGGTAGGTTCTATAAAAACTATATTCAAGCCTGACAAGAATGAGAGCCAATTCCTGAGACCAGTGAAAAGTAATATTCCTTTGCAGTGTGCAAATGTATACATACTAGATGGTAGGTGTGGCTTATCCTATATTGGTTAAACAATGAGAAGCATCGGTGATAGGGTGAAGGAACATATCCCTGATGTCAAGAATGGGCATGTATCAAAGTAAGCTGTGTATCAGTGAGCTTCCAGCGGATACACCCAACTATTGCATCAGGTTTCTATTACATCAAGTCTCAAATAAACGTAAAGTTATTGTACTATTCACCTACCTGTTACAACATAGGAAAAGTAAGTGCTAACACGTCTAGCCTTCAACTCGTCTAAGATCTTGTCTCTCTCATCACGAGAGCTAAAACTAACAATAAGACGGAAGTCATCTGGTCCTGGGTCACGTCCAGGCCAAGGCTTTCCTCTTATCGCGTCAAGCTTCAGCTGTAATAGAATAAAGTAGGATATTTAGATTAGATAAAAATATTTATTATTTATTTATTTAAGGTAATTAATAGTTTCATAAAATTACTTCTTTTCTAACACTGAATCCGTAAATATATTATAGATTACACAATATTCGCTTTTAATAATTTTTGTGAAAATTTGTAAATAGATTGTGTACTTATCTAATTAAAAAAATTACAATTTGTTCAAAATGTAAACAAAAGAAGTTTATAGCATAAGTAATTAATAATTAACGAAAGAATGAATTTTAATTTGAATATCTGTTTTAATTATCCATATATTATAGAATAATAAGGATTATTCTTTTTTTGATATTAAAGAAACTTAAAAACAATTTGTCATACATAGGGTGTGGCCCTCGTATTCATCACAACAATATTGTATCGCAGATACGTTGATTTACCATAAATGCAACAGACGGAGATAGATTCGCTGCAAGCTGCGCACGCATCATTCGCGGTTGCACTATCAATAATAGCATTCAAAATGGTTGAGAACCGCCTTTTTATTATATTTTTGCTGTGATTTTTTAATAATACGAATTTGAAAAAAATAAAAATATTTTCTTTAATAATTTAAAAATCATTTGGCATAATCAATATAGTTATGATATTCGCATATTTTTGGATAATTTACTTTTGACTCACCTGACGTTGCACAAAGATTTTGACAATGCCGTAGGGCCAGCCGCCTTGCACGTTCGAAAATATAATCCAATATCCGTGGAGTAAATGGTCCGCGTTGTTATATGACATAGGTCCTGGCTCCGCAACCGGTTCATGTATGTTGGGGTAGTTCTCAGAGTTTGGGGCAACATATCGTGGTTCCACATAAATCTCTTCAGAGCGGCTACTAATGCTCACGCTGCTGCTATTCGAGGAATCATCATCATCGTAGAAATCAGGACTATGCCTCGAGTGTCCGCAGTTCAATTTCTTCTTTTTGCCATAATTCGAAGTAACAGATGTCGGTATATCGAGCCATCCGAGAACAAATCGGCGATGGCTTGCTCGTCGACTGTACGCGCGGAATCCCTCATCAGATTCGTCGGATGACTCGTCCGACATGCTATCATCCCCGGAGTCTTCAGGATAGTTTCTTTTCCGCGCTGATGATGTTTGCTCAATTTCCATGTCTGCATCGATATGGTCTTCAGCGCTCATTTTACTCGTACTTGGTTCCTCCTTACAACAAAAAAAATATAGTTAAGTTCCATAATTGTATGAAGGCGTGACCGTCATGTATGAGTAAATTAAATCAAAACACTTTTTTTTTACTAAATTAATTAATTATTCAAGTGATTATATAATTAAAAAAAGTTATAATACATACCATTTCAGTTATTTCCTCTAATAACAGTTGTTTAGGAAAATTCAGTTCCTTCAGTTCACACAGCTCGGCGGTTTCTCCCTGTCTGGGACGAAAAATCAATACCTGTGAGAGTTAGACCACGCATGTCCCGTGCACTTCAGGGATACGGGAAGTATCGTTTTAATAGATATGAATAATTCATTTGCCTGTAATATTTTTACCTCGTACTTTTATTCACTTGTTTTTATACTTTTATAGTCTTTTCAATTTATGCATTAATTATCATAAAAATATTTGTTAAGTTGTATTATGATTTGTTTAATAATAAAATATGCTTGAGACTTTTGCGTATTGTGCGGAGGTTCCTCTCTCTGGAGCCCTAGCCACCGATGGCTTGGACCCGGTCCCGCTCTCGGAAGAGTGTTATATATATTTTTAAATGTAATTTTCTTATAATAATTTATATTTAAAAATCTAAATTTAAAAATGTAAATATAATATTAAGCTAATCGTAATACAACTTAACAAATATAATAATTAAAACAGTTTACACATACTTATGTAAGTGAAAAGTAACTTAACTAATTAAGTAACTTGTATACTATGTGGTAACTTGAATTAATTTAGTAATATCAGCTTTGACCATAATCGCTTTGAAAAGCTAACTTTATTCACATTTAAAAAAATACGATACAGCGCCAGATTCTTTTTGTTTAGTAAAATATTCCTTTGCTCGATTGATTTATATTAAAATTAAATTAAATCAGCTTCACGCTGTATCCCACACATAACAGGGTAGGCAGAGGGAACCTAGTGTTAAGACACTCCGTTCCCCACTTTCTGCCGAATACTGGAGGCATTGCGTCCACTCAACACGCACACTAGAGAACTCAACGCCGCGCTTTGCCTCGACACCAGAGCGAAGAAATGGAAAAATAAACGTAAATATATATTTACCTTCCTCGAGTGGGGATCGAACCAACAACCGTCGCGTTACAGTCACACCCTTGTGCCGCTGCGCACGCAGGCAGGCAGAGGAAGCCTAGTGTTGAGACACTGGGTTTCCTCTGCCTACCCTGCTGTAAACGGGATACATAATGAAGCTATTTAAAATATTAATTATTCGATATTATTTCGAAGATTTATAGACTTAAAAATTAATGAAAAAAATTACGACCACAGATACAACAGGCAGATTGTAATTGTCGATTTTCTTCAAGTATTCGACTGTTTTTTCTTCTTTTCTAGGCTTTCTTTTTTCTTTCTTTTTCTAGGCTGAAAATTAGGTAAAAGTAAATAAAAAGACATTTATTTACACGTAACACCATTTATTTGTTTACATATACAGAAGGCGTTACACATGCTAAGTATATTCATAAAACATTAAATACGTAATCCTGCTACCATACATCGATGACCACTGTACTAATAAAAGAGATATGAAATTTCCACAACATTTTTTTTTAATAAAGAAATTTATTTAAGATTTCATATTTCAATTAATTATAGCTAATGCACAAAAAAAATAACTTATTTACAATTTAAATTACGTGGGCAACATTTTATTAAACATTTTCTATGAAATTTATTTCGAAGTTAAGTTAATGTTTAATGTTTTTATATCCAAATTTTCAGAATATTTTTGTCTTTTGAGTTTTATAACAATTATGTATTACTTATTTATATAATATAAATATTAATCAATTTTTTTGGATTTGCCAAATATATATTTCTTTTATTATAACAGCGGCTATTTCAAGAAAGTTTATACAGGCGTAGAAATTACTTATGTCTAATAACTAAATATAAATTTTAAAAAAATATCAACACACGAAATATATTGAAAACAATTCAAAATAGATGTTAAATACATAAATGAAGAAAAATTGCCGTTTCGTTTATTTTTTACTTTTGTTTTAATATTAACAATATTATGGAAAGATAATGTAATTAGGTACAGTAGAAATATTGTGCTTTATTTAAAATTATGTTAAATTAATATTATGAATATAACATTTCAAAAATAGAGCCGAAAAAGGGTTCACAAAAAGTATATATATATAAAAAAAGATATATAATACTTAAAAAAAATGAAGTAATATTTTTTTTTATTCTTACCTTAACAAATAATTTAATTTTTAATATGGAAAAATTTGATTTTATTATGGTTTCTGTATTGTATTTAGCAACATAATAATTTCTAACATTTCAAAAATAACTTTATTTTGACACGGCAATGCAAATTAGAAACAACTAAAATTAAAGTACTTAGGCCACGAACAACGCTTACATTCTTAAATTGGTCATACACATAATAAAAAGGTAACTACGTATAATAGACATTAAGAACATTTTGTTCGAATAGAATGATCAATCTTAGTACGAAATACAACCTCAATAATTATATAACCAGCGGCCGTTGAAGTTCCACATGAGAGGACTTCCTTTGCATCCTCCTTAAACAACATTTAATTATATTATATAATATGTTTAATAAATTCTTAAAACATGAAATCTTTACCTATCCTACAATTGTATAAAGAATAGAAATACGACACCAATAATTTAGTTACTGAGTTTATAAATGCGTCTTTGTGGAATACGAAATAACTTCAAAAATACTACGGTTATATTTACCTATTATTATTTACCAGATTGGTTTAGTTGGTAAATAATTAAAATGACAAATCATCTATTGAACCACGTCGCGATGGTAAAATTTTAGAACTTTTTTCATAATTAGGTAATTCTATGTAAAAATATTTCTATTTCGAATAATATTTTAGAATTTCATTTATAAATTTCTCAATAAAGATTCACATGTAGACGTGGTTACATTGACTCATATGTCCATCCTGCTTACATATTAACATAAATATTAATTGTAATATAATTATCTGTGAGAGATGTCAAGTAGATTTTGTGAAACAAAATTATTACAAATAAATTTATTCAAATAATAGTTAAAACAATTACAACAAACGAATAAAACGTGTATTCGAGAAAATGTTAACAAAAGAACTGACAAAAACGATCCCCGCAAACAAAGTTACTCCATATTAATTCAATGTTGTGCCTAATATTATTTGTATTATCTATTATCTAAACTATTAATAGTAATAATAATAATAACGATCTCAAAGTAAACTTTAATATTTCACAATATTCGTATGGTCTAACCAACCAGAGTCTCTGAGACAACTACATACTTATCCCTAGTTCTATGATAAACATGAAAAATGCCCATATAAGGCAGTAAATATAAGCAATGACGATCGCGATATGTAAAAATTATATATTATATAGGTATTTAGGATAATATTAACAATATTGCAGACTAATACTGAAATTCTACCCTCAAGAAGGATTGGCACGAGTTATATTATAGTGATATAATTAACATGTATAGAACATCGAAAAATAGGTAAATATATGCCTAAATTGAATTAATAAAACTTTTATTTTTAATATTTTAATATAAAAGGTTTCAGAATGTTATATAGCTCTCAGTAATAAAAAATGTACACGTTAGATAAAAAGCTAATTCCCTGTTAACATGATCATTTGGTTATGTTGTAATTATAATGAATTAGACTAAAATTATATAAAGAAAAATATATTCAAACAACATATTAGGTATATTAAAAAAAGAAATACATTATAGTACATTTACTGAACACTTTACAGGGGACGTTCATGTGTCGAAAATCTTTTAACTTTTTCTTTTTTTATACAATTTATTAATTTCTATTTGGGTTTTCAAATTTGCCGAAAGCCTCGCAATAATCGCTCTAATTTTGCTAACTATGCATACCGTCCGATTTTAAAAGCTTTTTTATTATTAAAATATTAAGAAAATTATTATAATATCCATTAATACAATAAGATATTTGACGAAAATATAAGGGAAATCGAAAATAAACTATTAATATCACGCTACTTAATGGTCAAATTCTAGAGCTAGCCTCGAGTAGAATACTATATACAAAGTTATTATCTAAATGTTGAGATTGTTCCTTTGGTTGAGCTTTAGAATATAATACATACATATCAATATTAACTCGTAGAAAAAAGCAAGTATCGAAATTAATTATAGGTCTTTTAAACAGTTGGATATGTTCGTGTAAGCGTATAGAGAAAGTCAGTTAAAGTTGATTTAGGACTCTCTACTCTTATTATTAAAATCCATTGAGAATTTAAAAGAATACTGAACGCTCATTAAAACTATTATGGTTAAATAGACATTCATTTGGCTATTTTTTTGTGTTTTTTTTTCTATTGTTTTTGTGTGATTCTATCTATCTAAATATATTTCAAAAGCATCTATAATAAGCTCATTTTATATAGGCTATATATGAATTAGTAAGCTGAAAATAATTTTCCGCGAATAATAAATAATTTGTTAACGATAATATTAACATTTATGTCTATGTGTATTTATATACATTTATATTCTTGTTTAGAAAGTAAAAAATTGGAGCCAATATTTTTCCTTTTATAATTTTATTAGTTATTAGCTGCCGATATTAGACCGAGACAATATTTCTTTAGCGATTTTAGCGTTGTTTGTTTGATTTCTTTTTTATTCTACATTAAAATGTGTTGAGTAAAACTAGATTAGATTAGTTTCAATACGATGCCGTTTTCATAATTCATTGGAATATCCAAGCGTCAATGTTAAAGCTAAAGCCTACGGAAATTATTAATCTATCATTAATAGTAGGAAAATATAGATATATAAATATTTATATGTACGTGCATCCCCTCCAAAATATATTTTCACCCAATGAATGTGTGGGCAACCTACATTGTTCAATAAATATATATTTATATACATACATACAATATAATTAGACACAAACTCTAATTAAAATTATTCATATTAAAATATATAAAATCATTTACGGATCCCTAAGATTGGTGGATGGATGCGCGAGCGCAGCGTCGACGTGCCCGCCGTCCCCGCGCCCCTCACCCCAGCTGGTGCATCGCGGCGCATTCGCTCCGGACCGCGCGCCAGTCACAACCTAACCATAGCACGCGAAGCCCGTGACGCACGATCCTTTGCTACATTTCGCCACGTGCCATTGATCTAATTTCCAAGCAGGTTAATCAGAGGGAACCTGGGAATCAAGTGTTAGGGCACTCCTTTCCTATTAAGACCGCCGTATTCTGGATGCATTGGGTGTTGAGCGGCGTAACTCAACGCCGACTTTCCAGTAACCAGTCACAAACGTGTGACTGACACGCTTATGACTGGTCTCTGAAAATACAACTAAACTGATATAAATACTTGAATTGACTCCAAATCCCTGCTACGGAATATATACTGACATATATAAAAATGGCGTCATATGTCTTTAAAGATTAGGCTATGTGCTTTTCATGATATCAATGTATTAGGATTTTGTAAATATATCCAAAAGTTTCTTCACCAGTCTGTCCTTTGGAGGGGCTAGTTAAGCAATAGTGAAACATTAATATAATACGCAATTAAATATTAATTTAGAAAATAATCGCCATTAACATTTAGCAGAACTGGCCAATACTGATGCTTACATTTTAATACTTACGTTGTAAGAAACTTTTGAATGTTTCTGAAAGTCATTTCCTTACGAACCACCCTAACTAGTTATATACACATCCTAAACCTTCCATCCCTCTCCAAAACATACACCGTGTAAATGTTGTAGAACTGGCATTTCATAGATATCCGCCGACTACAGCCTTAATAACACCCAGTCTGCGACTTTAATATCATTAAATTCGTAAAGTCACGCGGCAAGGCGGCTTCGACGGTAGGCTTCATTGTCAGTATTTGTAATCAGTCTTGGTATGAGTAAGGAGTATCAATCCGGAGTTGCGTCAATCCCAAAAGTTTTCGTCAAATCTAGAACGAATTGTCAAATCCGAGAAGAGTTGTCAAATCCAGTACGTGTTACGTCGCGTCCGTGTACAATTTGTCCTTCAAAATAGATTTATTATCTACTATTACCATATTATGTTTAAATTGTGTATTAGTAGATATATATTTTGAATATGAATCAACACTCATGGTGGGTGTCAGGGATGAGAAGTGATGGCTTAAGAAACTGAAGAAATATTTTCGATGCATTCTTTACGATAAAGTCATTTAAGTTACACAATGGTATTGATTTCAACAAAAAATATCAATTTAAACTGCATTCATTGGATTCTCAATAATGTGTACAGGGGCGGTCGATGCTCGTGGTTGCTTCCTTCTGAAAAGGAAGTCAGCCAGGCTGGCGGCGCGCCGGGGACCACCGTCCTGCAAGAGGGCTTCGATGTCTCCACTGCTTCTGGTCTCTACTGGTTGTACGTCGTTAAGTGAAAAGTTCTTCTTCGCCTCATCGTGTGAGAATCCAGCACCCAGCTCTGCTGAATACGCTCGTGAATTGAAGAGGGAGAAGAGGGTGGGCAGTGGAGCGGTGTCTGCCAGCGATAGTGGCCGCTCGAGGCGACGCAGGACTCGCGCTCGTACGGCACTAGCAAGGCTTTCTCGCGATGCAGATCCTCCGCTTGCGATCTTCGGGCTTGCTGATCCATTCATGGTGTCTGAAAATATTATTTTTAAAGTCATAAAATATAATCATACAAATATTTTTGAATGAACATTAAAATTTATTATAATACTAGCGACCCGCTCGCGGTTTCACCCGCGTGAACTATGTTATTATTAATTTCTGTTTCCATGACAACGTCCTAGTGACGTCTATGCAAAATTTGAGATTCCTAGCACTTGTAGTTTCTGAGATTTCGTGATGAGTGAGTGACCTTTCGATTTTATATATATATATATATAGATTAATACCCTTCGGTATCGAAGTCCGGGGGGATGGTCCGCCATCCTCATCGGTGTGTCCCTCAGACAGGGTGTCGAGCGGGCGGTGCTCAACGCGGCGGTCATCGTGCGTGTCGCGGTCCCCGCCCAAGCCGACGCCAGATGTTGATGGCGTTGGGTTCTATAAAGACGTTATTAACACGTGCAATAAACGTAACACACACGATATAGAAAAGTAAAAAAAGAACTGACGTTTGCCGGAATTTACCAAATAATACTATTGAATAATTGAAACACTTTCGCGGATTTGATTCAAATAATCAGATTAAAGTCTATCGTGAATTACGTTATATGGCTTTAATTAAAGTAATCGCTGTTAATCTTCTTGATATCTATTTAATATTGCTTTATTTAAAAAGCAACACATAAAATGAACAACTGATGGACATGGAAATTCACTTACTGCATAGATATCTCGTACACCAGCCTGTGGGGTTTCGCCGATGCCATCAAGGAAGAATGTGATCATGTTGCCTTTGCCCTTAACATCGACAGTGCCACGGCACCGTAGCTTGTAGCCGCGCGTCGACAAGATGTCATACACTTCTTGTGTCACCTTAAAGATTCGCATGGCTATAATAACTGGGTACATTGCTCCTTATATATTATTCATTAAGAAAAGCATAAACACAAATTATTTTATAATATTCGCAGCTAGCAGCATTAATACCAACATTTATTATAATTGGATCAATTGTCTTAGATAAAAGTATATCTAAGACAGTATATATAAGTAAAAACATATATTGTTAATTAGTTGTGGTACCACAATTTCGCAGTGCCATTATACGAACATAAGAACGTTACACAATATATCAAAGAATTTACAAATTATAATAGCAACCTGAATGTGATCTAGGAGGCCAGTGGAGTCCATTCGCGATGCAACATTAACCGCATTGCCCCAGATGTCATACTGCGGCTTGCGGGCCCCAATCACGCCGGCTACTACTGGCCCAATGTTGATACCTATCAAAATATTCCAAGTTTTATTGCTAGCTCAATAGCACTAACACAAATTTGCAGTAACATATATAATATATATAGTAACATATATAGTATAATATAAAGCAATTCGCATCTAAGCAGCAGTACATCGCAATGCAATTAAACGTTAAATAATATAAATATATTTACCATTAAGATGAAACATCTTACCTATCCTGATGCGGAAGCTGTTGAATGAGTGCTCGTTGACATATTGTAGTTGCTCCCGAAGTCGTAGTGCATAGTCTGCCATCGCTGTAACATGGCGGTAGCCACGCAGGTCCCTGGTCGCAGCAGTTAATCCTGGAAAAATATAATCAGCAGGGATAAAGATCCAGGTATGATACTATAGGAAGACAATATAGGAAGTGAAATATTTTTCTGCTTTTCTAATTCTCAATTGGATTCTTATTTGCCGAGTTCTCGAAATAAATAATTCAATAATTTCGTATTTTATAATATTGGAGATTTGTTATCATCTTAATATTGGGCTCACTTACCAGAAGCAGCCATATATGTGGCACCAGTGCTCTTGATCTTCTCAATATACTTGAACTGGTCCTCTGCGAGGATCTCATCGAAGTCAGCAATAATCTCGTTAAGGAGGCGCAGGCACTCCACACCCTCGTTGTTGCCCTCCAGTTCGACGTAGAACTCCGAGAAGTTGGGGATCGATGCGAACATTACGCATACTGACTCGCATTGCTCGTGGTATAACTCCTGTTGAAATTAATTTTAAAATAAAGTGGGGCACGAGATTTGCACCCGAGGAAAAGAAATAATTAAACTTAATATTTTCATTCCCTCGCTCTGGTAACGAGGCAAAGCTACTCAATATGCAATGCCTTTAGAATTCGGCGGAAAGTGGGAAACGTAACTGTCTTAATAGGAAAGGAGTGTCTGAACACTAGGTTTCCAGATTCCTTCTAAGCAGAGGGATTCTGCTATGTGTCGAAGTTTGTTAATAGTGAGAAAGTCCTAGGCTTAGAATGTCATCTTTTTATCCCTCATCAAGGACACAGGCCTCGTAGTAGGGATTTACACTGTTCACAATTTTGTGCGAGTGACTCCAGGTCTTGTCAGCCCAAACAAATCAAAGGAGGAATTAATAAGCAAAATTAATTAATAGGATAATTTCCCATTAGATTCTATTAGATAATTTCCTATTGGATTATTTCCTATAGATATTACAATTTTTATCATAATTAGTTATTTAATTTAAATCTTCTCTTCTTCTTTCTAAGCTTAATAACGGTAGACGATATTTCACAATATGTTTGATATCTAACGCAAAGATAAAAAATAGTAGGTTAATATTAAATATATAATAATGAAAATTCATTAACTCACATCAGTGTTCTTGTCGCTGCATAGGAAGTGCTGGGCTACATGCTCTGGCAGGATGTTGGCAAGTAGTTTCCTGTTATACGCCTGGAGGTGCTCCATCTCCTCCTTCTCATCTTTAACAATAAACAACAGGAAATAAGAAATATATATTTTATAAATATATTATACATAGGTCTAGTAACAACCGTTCCACTAATCTTAACACGTCATCTATCTTACACTGCGGGATAGATTAGAAAGGATCAAGTTCTTTGTGGAATTAATCTTCGCTTTTCATTTTCTTGCCATTTTAGAGAAATTGCACATTTAAAAATAAACATATTTTTACTACACGGCGTATTTCGTATATCAGAACAGGCAGAGAAACCTAGTGTTAAGACACTCTGTTCCCAATTTTCCCAATAATTATGGATACATTGCGTGTTCACAGTCCACTACCATCGCGCTTACACTAAAACGGTTTAAAGCTGCACCACGTCGATCTTAGTTTTCATCTGGGGGCACTGCAGTGGCTTGGCTTGTTTTTTACAGGATGTTTTGGTGGGATTTCAATAAATGAAAATATATAATTTATTAAGAGTTCCGCCACTCAACACGCAATGCCTCAAGAATTCGATGGAAAGTGGAGAACGGAGTGTGTTAACACTAGGTTACCTCTGCTTACCCTGCTTTGTGCGGGATACAGCGTGAAGCTGATTTGATTTTTTTAACATAATTTACCATTGGCCTGTAATTTCCAGATGAAGTCGAGGCGGTACGTGCTCTCTGTTTGCTGTGAATGTAGCACCAGCGCGACTAGAGCACCGACGGCCACCACGACGTTTGTCCATTGCTGATTCCAATCAACTTCACACTTGTGCCTGTTTTGATTTTTAAGAATTTATATTTTTAAGTGGTTATTGTAATATTTTTATTATAAAATCTATATTAAAGTGGTATTCACAGAGAATGGTATTTTCAGATATTGAAAATCTCTATAAATTTGTGACGTAGTAGAATCCAACGCTCGGATGAACCCCAAAAGTAAATTAAGTCAAGGTATACAATGTCCATTTTTTACAATTAAGTAAAGTAATAAAAAATTGTAGATACTACAACTTACTGGAAGTTATAGAAGTGTTCCCTATAATAGAAGTGCTTCTGGACTGTGACAGCCACATATGTCAAGCTGATCACCAGCAAGATGATGGTCTTTACCGCCGTGATCAAAATTTGATGTACTGCACAGAGGAACATCGCCAGCAATGTCAGCTGCAGGTAGTGCTAGGAGGAGTAAAAAAAACTTATAAGCTTGTGAAAAACAACATTGTTTGTATGAATAGTTTTATTTTAATCTTTTTTAAATACTCAAATTAAATAATAGTAATTAGGATTATTAACCTCATTGACATCACGCGGGCACTGTACACTTCCATCCTTTGAAACAAATTTGTCGTTGTCCGCAAGCATGTAGATGCCCTGATAAATATAAAATTTAAAATATTCTATAAAACTGCATATTTATTTATATTATTAGGTTTAGGACACACTTTAATAGGACCGATAGTTATGCCTCGAATTAGTATCTATATATGAATGTAATCTCTTAAGTTTTTGAGTGATTGGCAGACAACGCAAGGCCGACACCACGAGGCGTAGGAAGGTGAAATGTATCATATAATTACTTTTGGATACATAGGGGAGCACTAGATGATGAGATGATTCTCCAATATTAAAAAAGAAAAAGAATGAAAAAAGCATAATGTTATGTTTTTATTATAAAATCAAAATTGAGCGGTGAAATTTGGTTTTCTCATTATCCTGACAAATTCTGGAGAAAGAACATAATTATAGAATATTTTATAAATATAATATAATATTACAAGTACATATATTACAATGAATACCATAATAGCTTTAATCTGGAGAACGATCGCAGCCACCACCAGGAACGACAGCAGTTGCGCCACGGTGCGGTTGTTGTGAACAACGGTCGTTAGTCTCTTGATACGGGCCGAGACGCGCTGAAATTAATATTAATTAGTAACATTTTTTTTTATTTGTAATTTTTATATTACTATAACAAACAAACAAACAAAATACTCTTTATTGTACCATAGAAAAAGACACATATACATGTATTAATACATAGAACAGTACAATTGGCGGCCTTATCGCTAAGAGATCGATCTCTTCCAGGCAACCTTTGGGTAGAGGAGAGAATACATACTACTACTACTATACTATAATTTTAATAAAATCTATATAGGATATAAATAGGAACAAAAAGATGTTAAATTGGAATCAAGGATAATGTTAGCGTACTTCAAAGTCAATGCTGAGCACCAAATACGTTGCGCTGAAGATGGCGAATCCTGATACAATAATTGTTCCAATGACAGCGGGTGTGCTGAAAAATATTATTATTTATTACATTACAATTTTATTAATATTAATGAATTAACAAGTAGTGTGAAAATTTATAAATGATTTAATTAAAACTATATCTATAATATCACACAATTTTATAATGGGTACATACAAATTTTTTACTAAATATACAGGGTGGAAGAGGCAGTGCTCCTTTTACTGAAACTGCATATAGGATAAAATATCTCAAACCCAGAATAAAAAAAAATAATCAAGGTACCTCAATAGTTTGATCGTAGGATTTTTTTTTCATTTCATGATTTTTATCCATACCTGTATTTTGTGTGACGCACACATACATGTGCGACGTTGCCGCTTTGACAGGTAAGTGTGTGCGTGCCTATGTTATACTTTACAAATGGCGTTTTATTTAAAAACGATAATTTTATTATTTATTTTGTTTGAAAAAATATTTTTTTCTTTTTTGGGAATTATTTTTTTTCTGAATTATATTAGGCTTTTATAGAGTAGTTACAACTGTGGTTTCATTTAAAGTGGTGCTGACAATTCCACCCTGTATATTAGATAAAATAAAAAAAATATGTATTAATATAATGCCCATACATGTCGAAAATCATCAGTTGTACGGCAGAGATGCCGAGGTACAGTAAAGCCGTGCAGATGAAGTACAACTTCAGCATCCTGTCTCTCTCGGCCGTGTACTGGAACAAATTACACTTCATTTCACTAGATGGCGTTAGTTGTATAATAATTTTTGAAATTAAGCTTCACATCCAAAGCTTATTCGTAATTCGATTAATTAATATTACTCCAGGCAATGTGTAAGCAAATTAATTAAAATTCACAATTAATTAAAAAGAAATGTATCCTATGAAAATTGAGAAAAAAAACAACATCGACTTTCTCTACGCTTACTCTAACATGGAACAGTATTATAAAGTGATAAATTGTTCTTGTTACAGCCCCTGGATATTCTAATTAATCTGAAAGTTTTAAAAAGGCATTACAGTTTATAATCTCTTTCGTGGGTAAAGAACGAGAAAAAAAGCTAATTTAGTCGACAACTTTTAACCCGGTACACCAAATCCAATTTTTCCTTTTCGTGATATTGAATAGAGTTTACGAATAATACCCTTTTAAGTGAACCAACAGAAAATGGAGTAACGGAGTCACGTTGATCTGTCGACTTAGTGTAGCTTTGATCCTTTCGAGTATCGCAATAGCTACACACGTTTTCAACTTATATAATAAGGGAAGTGGAATAATGGAATTGTCTATGTTGTATTCAAATCGAAATTGTTTAAGTTGCGTATCACTGTAAGCGCCATACGTTGTGGGTTCGATTCCCACTCGAGGAAATGAAATATTTAATATTTTCTGGTGTCGAGGCACGGTTGTGTTTCGTCACTTAACACGCAATGCCTCCAGCATTTGGCAGAAAATGAGAAACCGAAATGTTTTACCACTAAGTTCCGCTGAGTGCGGGATACAGCGTGAAGCTAAAAAAACCAAAATTTAATATTGTACAAGTCGATTTCACGAAAGAAAAGATGTTAAGAACATTTAAAACAGAACTAGGTGTACTGAAAAGAATGTATATCAATAAATTTATATGAATTCAGACCTATAACTAAAGAATTGAATTTATTTCAGCTATAAAAATATTATAGACAACTGCACTGCTCGTGTTCAGTTCAGCCATCAATTTTGTATTGTACATTTTATATATTTAATTTAAATAAAAGTTTAATTTTATTTTAATATATTAATCAGCTTCACACTGTATCTCGCATATAGCAGGGGAAGGAAGAGAGAACCTAGTCTTAAGACATTCCATTCCCCACTTTCCTTCCATTTTTTTCAAATTTTTCGAACCATTGCGAGTTACGGAACTTAAGTGCCAGAGAGAAGAAATTAAAATATTAATAAATATAATTCATTTCCCCATGTAGAGATCGAACCTACAACCGTCGCGTTACAGTCACACCCTTGTGCCCCAGCACCACGAAGGCTTCAGAAGTTCAAAATTAAAGTTAAACATATATTCTACTGTAAAATTTATATCTTGAAATTAATCGTTGATAATTATAATATTATCAGGACGACAAAAGTACCTACAGACTACAAATATAAACACACGCGCATGTTTGCCTCGGTTAACAAGACCATGTCAGAAAACATAGCCTCTGAAAGTAATACAAAAAATATACCAACAATATTCCAAGTAAACCCTCGACTGATAATGTAAAAATCCATATAATATCGAGACAAACAATAGCTGACGGTTTATTCTTTTATCTTCAAAATGTATAGCTATTTTTCTTTATATCCATTCTACTACAATAATAGTACTTTGCTTTCTGTATCATCACGCAGAGATAACAAGCTGTGTATCATTTGTTATGTCCGTGTAACGTATAGCAGTTGATAATAAGATAAATAAAATAAATCAAATTAAATTAAAACGGCTTCACTCAGCATGTATCCCCCATACAGCAGGGTAGGCAGAGCGAGTATAGAGTTAAGACACTCCGTTCTCGACTTTCCGTCGAATTTTTCGAAGCATTGCGCGTTGAGCAGCGGAACTAAACGCTGGGCTTTTGCCTGTAATAATAATTCACTCCCTCGAGTGGGGGATCGAACGCACAACCGTCGCGTTACTACGGCCTCTATTAACAAAAATAAAATCTGAGAAGATATATATATACCTATATATAGTGCAATCAACGAGTATTGTCATCAATTTCGAATAATTGCAGGCAATTATCAAACTGCGGGCGACATCACCTCGTAACGGGACAGTGTTCGCTTCACGCATCTATAAATTTGCGGCTCATTCGCGTGGAAACTCGTTTGAGGGTAGTCCTGATCGAGTTGGTGCGGGCTGACGTATCTATGTACACGTGTGATATTGATATGGTGACTTTATGACTTTATATTGGAATTCCATTAGTACTATATATATATATATATATATATATATATATATATTGTTAGAAATAATAACCATAGAGGTTATATAAGAACGACTCTAATTACTGGCTGGCACTTTTATGGGCTGTCAACGACGACCGAAAGAGGAAGATCACTAACGTCACTCTGCCCGATGAATTCTTTAGAACCAGATATTGTTATTAGACTGCTAGATAATTCCCTTTGGTTGTTAATAATTATTTGAAGCCTTGTTTTAATTCATTACCTTTCCCACTTTATTTAATATTTCCAATAGTTTCTTACAATATATATAATACAATGTATGAACAAACAACAAGTCTAAATTCGAGTCTTCAGTTGCTATTTCAGGATTGTAGGACAACGGGAAGTACAACTTGTAAAAGTTTATCAATTTAAGTTTGCAGCCATATGCACGCACTTTGTATGAAATTAACTGCAAATATAAGTTTGTAATGATTCTTTTCTATGAAATTCGTGAATATAGGCCCCGCACACAGCCGGGTAGGCAGAGGGAACCTAGTGTTAAGACACGTTCCACATTTTCCGCCGAATTCTGGGAGTATTGTGTGTTGAGTGGCTCAACTAAACGCCGAGTTTTTACCGCGCACCAGGGAGAAGAAACGAATTTATAAAAAAAACGATTTCCTTGAGTGAGGATCGAACCCACAACCTGTCAAATTTACACGCTGGTACCCCTGCGCGACGATTGGCCTCGCTAAAACAAACTGCGCTAGTCGGAAATAACTACAATTAAAGTAGACCAATTTATTTTTGTGGTTTAAACACATAAAAGATGGGTATTAATTTTGCTCTTTCGGAGCACTGGCAACGCGCCAGTAATGTAGGCTATTTGAAGTTAAGAACTAAAAAAGAAAAAAAATCGGTATGCTTTAATTTTGGCTTCGCTTCGCTTAAAGTTTCGCTTTAATTCAAAAATATATATTTAGTTTTCTTTTTCTTTAAAGAGAAAATACGTAGATTTTTTAGGGAATCTTGAATAGCTTACACGAAAGAGAGTATTACGTACATACATAAATGTATGGATGTTGGTAAACTAAAGTTATCATTTTGCTAAATGGAAGCCTACCCTATTTACAGATTTTGACTAAATCAAATATAAGTGTATTTTATTTAAGATTTTCTATCTTTATATTGTAGCCGGGTGAGCATCTGCTCATCATCAGCGTAGTCGATATCTATCGAGACAGTGTATTGAGCGGAGGAACTCCACGAATGCATGTATTTAATTCACCCTAGTAAGGATTGAGCCTGTAATTATCGGACATTAGCCCACTGCGCCAAGAGAGCCTTAAAATTGTGTAGGTTCAATTTCCACCCGGGGGAATAAATTATTTATAGGGAGGATTAATTAATAATAGAAATCGCGGCATTTTAGTTTCGCCACTTAACACGTAATGTTTCGAAAATTCGGCGAAACGTGGAGAAGGGGGAGTGTCGTAACACTAGGTTTCCTCTGCTTAAATGCCCAGAGTAACGCTAAAAATATAAATATATAACTGAGTACGCAGATTAAACGTGGGTTTAGAACCTAGTGTTCAGACACTCTGTTCTCCAATGAGACACTTCCGTTCCCCACTTTCCGCCTGACATTTCTTGAGGCATTACGTGTTTAGTTACGGAACTGAACGTCGCGCTATGCCTAGTTACTAGAGCGAGGAAATGAAAATAGGAATGGAAATGGAAATAGAATGAGTATACTCGGGGGAATCGAATCTACGACCGTCGCGTCGCTCCAAATAGATTACAGTCATAAAAAAATATGCAACAGTACCTTGCGCTCCAACTTCTTATCGCGGAAGGTGAGCGTGAAGGGGCGACAGTGCTCCGCCCGCAGCCGGTCGATGGAGCGAGCATCAATCGCCTTCATCAGGTACTCATTCACCTCGTCCTCTGGCTTCTTATTGTCGTTGCTGGCATCCACTCCGATCCTAGTAGAAAAATAAATGCGCTTGGTTAATACTTGGCTTAATAACTTTCTGGTGAATTACTTTATAAAGGAAATATTTATTTCATTTTATATTTTCATTTCTTCGCTCTGGTGTCGAGGCAAAGCGCGGCGTTGAGTTCTGCCACTCAACACGCAACGAATCCAGAAATCGGCGGAAAATTCGGAATCGGAGTGTCTTAACAATAACTTTTTAATAACAGTATAATGTCAATTTTGAATAATCAAAGGTTAGGTGTATTTATGGAAACAGTGTCTTAACTCTCTACTCGCCTACTCTGCTGCGAGCGGGAAATAGCGTGAAGCTGTTTTTTTATTACTTTATAGATTTCCAGAATATTAGAAAGACGTATTACAAGCATATGCATCACACTAATATTATAAAACTAAAGTGTTTGTTTTGTTCAACACCCTTATCTCAGGAACTACTGCTTCGTTTTATAATATTCTTTTCTTGTCGGATAGTTGACTCATCGAGAAATGGCTATAAAAGCTTATATTACCTCCCGCACGCACATTATTCTATGTGTCCTACACACTTTTTTTTGTTACTTTCATTTAGCTACGCGGGCGAAGCCGCAGTTTAAATGTCATTTAAAATAATGTACAACAATTACAGCAATATAATATTTATTTTGTTTTTAAGAAACTTTAATAAATGTTTAAAGAAAATTCATTTTAAGATTACTCTTTTTTTTTTTCACTAAAACTTAGAACAGAAAAACGAATTACTTTTTAAAACAATATCCATACTTTAATCGTCGGACTGCAGAATCTCTTAACCTTGAGAAAATTTTAAAGAACAATTTTACAAAAAAACACTTGTTCCGTCTTCGATGTTATTACGAAGAACATGCTGACGTCGAGCACAGACTTCATTTGAAAGTGAAGAAATTGCATTAGGTTTCATTTCATTTCATTGAAAGTGAAGAATTGCATCAGGTTTCATTGCCACCGATACAATTTAAATTCAACATTCATAAATTGTAAGTTGTATAGCTCGGCCTCGACTTAGTTTCCCGCACAATGGACTCTCACGTGGCTGTTTTTATACACTGCATTTTTCGTTGCACATACAAAAATAACGTTTAAAATGAACAAAACGCGTTTGAACTTTAATGTTTCATTTAGAAATTAGCTATTTTTGTAGGCCGTCGTGGCGGTAGCTCGCACCGCATGAAAAAAAAAATCATCTCCTCGCTTTGGTAACAAGTTGAAGTGCGGCGCTTAGTTCCGCCACTCAACAGGCAATGATTCTTTGAAGTAAAATAAAATTAGATTACTTAATAAAATTAGAATCTAATATTGATAACATGAAAGGCGAACCGCAATGCAGTATCATCTTCCTATTCAGCTACAAGCTGTGTATGTGCCTTTAAAAATATATTTTATGTGTTCACAAAGTTTTTCACAAATTTTACATAAAAAAAAAATTTCAGGTTCGGTTTATATTTTTTTTTGATAAGAAGAGGTACCTTTTGTACCGATAGAAATGTCATATATGTAATTCTTAAACGTGGAAACAACACTGTTTTTAACCGACTTCTGTAAGAAAAGGAGGTTATCAATTCGACTGTATTTTTTTTTTGATGATAAAATGGAATAACTCTTTGTTAACTTAAACGACATCAAAATTATCAGTAGGTAATGATATTAAACTTTATTTGGTGTGACTGTAACGCGACGGTTGTGGGTTCAATCCCCGCTCGAGGAAGTTACGTTACGCTTATATTTCCATTTCTTCGCTCTGGTGTCGAGGCAAAGCGCGGCGTTGAGTTCTGCCACTCAACGGCATTACGTATGCCTCCAGAATTCGGCCAAAAGTGGGGAACGGAGTGTCTTAACACTAGGTTCCTTCTGCTTACCCTGCTGTGTGCGAGATACAGCGTTGAAGCTGAATTCTTTGAATTCATACTTATTTGCACTAATGGATATCCTAACAACAAATTCAATATTCGGTAATAAAACATTTTATAGGCATTTCGACTATGATTAGTTTTGTTTAGAGCAACTTAACGTTTCACCCTTTGTAGTGGGGCAGGGTAAAATATCGAAATTAAAAATATTTGAAATGTAAATAATTCTCCGATTAAGTTTCTAAATGCTAATTGTAAAATTGTTTTTTTTTAGACAGCGACGGTGTCGAATCCCTAAGCGCCGATATTGAAGCGTGCGTTGAACATAAACACCGTCAATTTTATGGTTCCTGATTACGATGTTGCACAAATCCCCGAACGTTCTACATCACTGAGTTAAATAATATTTTCACGTCGTCTAGCACGTGTAATTACGATTTACGTGAAATAACACCGTGTTTAATTAATTATTTATTACATTCCAAATATATATCTCGTTTTTTATGTCTATATACATTTCTTGTAAGCGGGATGTGTAAAAAGTGTTTTTTTAGACTTATAGTAAATAGAAAGTTTACGTAATTTTTTAATAATAGTACAGACCGCGAGTTATAAGCTGAGCTTTGTATTTGTGTGTGTGTTCATATGTAGAGTAATCTCACATTCTTAGCCTAAATCGGTTTATACTGCTTTTCGGCAACTGGCTTACATCTTTAGTACATAAAGTTGGCACTATCACCTTACAAGAATGGAAAAATATATGTGATAGAGCAATAAAAAAAGAAAACAATATCGTGGACACAACTCTTCTCTTTATGGTGTAACGGAAAGACAATTCCTTATTATTATTTTATTTTTTAAACATTTTAAATTTTTATAATATTTTCTATAAAAGTTTAGTACTGATTCACATTGAATTTATATATAGTATAAGGCATGACATTAGACTACTGGATCTTTTAGCCATATAAAATAATGGGAAGGAAACGTAGCTTATCAACCACAACGAATTACCCTATAATAATAATTAGAAAATGATATTAACGAAGAAAAGGCAATCAAATAAGTTTTAACTGTCCTTATAAATGGAAAGAAACGTTGCGTAGCACGAACTTTTTTATTATTATATGATACTAGCGGACGCGCGCAGCTTCGCCTGCGGGTAGTAGGGTAATAATACCCTTAGGGGTAAATTCTAATAAACCATGAAACACGTGTTCAATTAAATATTTTTAAGAGTCTCAATTTCAAATCTTATAAACAGTGGCGATTTAGAAACTTTTCCATACAAATTTTCAACCCCTTATTTGCACCCCTAGGGGATGAATTAAAATAAACTACGAAACATGTGTTCAATGAAATATTTTTAAGAGTCTAAGTCTCGAATTTTATGAAAACGGTGGCGATTCAAAAATTTTTCCATACAAACTTTCAACCCCTTATTTGCTCCCATAGGGAATGAATTAAAATAAACCACGAAACATATATTCAATGAAATAGTTTTAAGAGTGTAAGTTTCGAATTTTATAAAAATCGGTGGCGATTTAAAGATTTTTCCATACAAACTTTCAACCCCTTATTGGCACCCTTAGGGGGTAAATTCTAAAAAACCGTGAAACACGTGCTCAATTAAATATTTATAAGAGTCTGAATTTACAATTTTATAAAAATCGGTGCCGATTTAATTTTTTTTCCATACAAACATTCTACCCTTATTTCACCCCTTTAGGGTTAAAATTTTTCAAAATCCCTTCTTAGTGGATGTCCAGATTACGAAAGTAAACATCTGCCCAAATTTCATGTTTCTACGCACAGCGGTTACGGCTGTGCGTGCGTCTTACCTCAGTCAGTGAGGACAAGTCCTTTTATATATATAGATTATTAAACTATAATAAATAATATTATTATATAATATTATCGTGGGTTAGATTTGTATGAGGGAGAAATAATTATATTCATTTTCCTCTTTCTGGTCAAGACGAAGAAGACGACTTCCTAAAGCGCGACTTTGAGTTCCACTCTTCTTCCACACTTGAGAAATTGGCCTCCCTGTCTATCCTGCTTACATGCGAAAGGCAGCGCGAAGCTAAAGAGCAAATAAATATTTTACATTTACATTTAGTAGTTTTAGTGATAAAGTTTATATATATGTACTAGCGGCCCGCCCGCGGCTTCGCCTGCGTGAACTACGTTATTATTAATTTCTGTCTCCATGAGTACCTACGTCCTATAGTGACTTCCATGCAAAATTTGACACTCCTAGCATTTGTAGTAACGAAGTTTCATACAAACTTTCAACCCCAAAAACAACCCGTTAGAAGTCGAACATTGCAAATTCCCGTCTTAGCGAGCACCTACGTCCTAACCAACCAACTATAAACTATAACCAACTCCTATGCAAAATTTCAGATTCCTAGCACTTGTAGTTACTGAGATTTCGTGATGAGTGAGTGACCTTTCGATTTTATATATATAGATATAATAGATATAATAAAATTTTGATAAAATTTGTCGTTAAGTTAAATAAACAGTTAAATTAACAGTAGTTAAGCTCATTATACCGCTCGAAACGACAACGAGTGAGATTAAAATAATAACTACGTTTACAAATTTCTGCACAGCGCCATTTTACACAAAATGGGGTTGGTAATTATTTTATTTTATCTTTTATTTAAAGTGACGATTTAGCTTTGCTTACGATGAACTATGTTTTTATTACGAAATTAGTGGGAAAAAACTAGATCGTGCTGTGGAAATTTGAAATATATGTACCTATGTTTTTAAATCTCAAGCTTTATTCCTATCGCAAGAAATATTCATTTCGTCATTCTTTCGTTTCTAATAAACATACAACTTGCAACTCGCAATTTGTTGATGCAATGAGCACTGTATCATCTGCATATAACTGGAATTTCGTCTTCAGATTTTACAAGGGTTTTATACAATGAAATTAGCTAAATGATTAAAAAAAAACCGGACAAGCGTGAGTGGGGTTCGCTCACCAAGGGTTCCGTACAAAAATTGAAGATCTTGAGATTTTTCTGAAATTCAAGCTTACCTTAGCCAGAACCCTTTCATCTGATACCTCACTGGAACTAGCGGCTTTAATACTAAATTTTGCCCCCCCTTTTAAATGCTATTATTTTTTAACACTTTTTTTGCGATACCAACAGCGATATCTTTTTTAAGTAAATGTACAAATAGATTTTTTTCAGGAGATCATGCGGCCGTAGATTCATATCTGCTGCCCCGTGGCTGAGTATATGGTTTGAATTTCAACTCGGCATCTCTAAACGTTCCTGAGATAAAGGCTCTTGATAGACAAACAGACAGACAAACGGACGGACAACAAAGTGATCTTATAAGGATTTCTTTTTTCCTCAAAAGGAACGGAACCCTAAAGAGAAAAAAGATTCATGCAAATGCTGCTTTTCACGATTTAAAATGCACTGCACAGTAGTAGGTAGGTACTTACAAATAATGTAATTTACATTTAAAATGGTAAAGTAAAGTCAGGGTAAATAAGTTTACTCACTTTGATGAGTGCTTGCCGTGCTGCGAGCCGTGACCCATTACTCGCATCTCCTTCGAGATGTTGCCGTTCAGCGCGAACGAGTGCTGTGGCTTCTTGTCCTTTACAAATAAAAAAAAAACAGTTTTATAGTATATTAGAAAATTAAAGATAAATTGAAGATATGAAAAGAAACTGGATGTTTCATATGTCATCAATAATTTTAAAAAATACCTTCTTCCAAATCAAATAGATATGTAAAGAACATATCTACATATAGATTACATTTTATTTGTCAATATTTTCATCTCTTCGCCTTGACACCAAGGCAAAACTTGCTATTGAGTCACTCCACTCAACAGGGAATGCCACCAATATTCGGCGGAAAGTGAGTAACGGAGTGTCTCAACACTAGGTTCCATTTGCTGATTTATTTTGAGTATATTATTTTAAGGCCAAGCACCTACAGAGTGAATTCTATAAAGTATTCATTTCTATATTTGACAATCTCAATTTTATATACACAAAATAAAACAACACATTTAATCCTGAAAGCTTGTAAAAAAAATCAATTGTTTTTCTTTATTATGATTCAGGCATGCGTGTGATTGTTTCACGTTTTTCGTTCGTATAGGATTGACGTAGTGCCTACATTGAAAATACTGAAAACGACTTAGTGAAAAGCTGAACGTAAAAATAGCCTTTAGTGGAAAAGCTGTAAATGGTATTACTCGCTGATGCCGTTATGCAGTGGCCTGGCATATCTGTGATGCGTAGGTCATGCTATTCAGTTATTGTTCTGCGTACTCATTCCAACGAAGTCATACAATCCTACGTAGGTGCATCCCAAAAAATTCCAAAAAATCCTTTGATCTATATGGATTTTTTTGGTACAAAGGAATTTTTCTATCAATATTTTGCTAGCGATATGATAAATGGTAGTAGTTGTGTGAACTTTCACTATTAGAAATTAAACTATTTTAAGATTTTAACAATGAGAGCGTAAAGTTAAAATATTATATTTTTTAAAGACATTTAAATAAAAAAAATATTACTATATCAACTTTTATAGTCCACTGTTTCTGACTTTGTATATAAGTAATGACTATAATTATATACTTTTTAACCGACTTCCGTAAGAAATGGAGGTTATCAATTCGACTGTATTTTTTTTTACTTACCACACGGCTCGTGTCATCCGGTACAATCAGGTATGTCTCAATGTTGTGGTCCTTCAGGTAGGCGTTGCGCTGGCCTCCATAGCCGGGCTCTACCTTGTAGTCGTCGCCTAGGCATCGTAGGGTCTCCTTCGTGATGTGCACGCGTCTTTATAATTGAATAAAAACAAATGAACAGACAACAATAAAAAGAAAACTATTGAGTTTATATTAACATCATCATGGAGTGGACGAAACTAGTGCTTAGACACTCTCTTTTTCACATTTTGATTGACCATTATATAGATATTCCAGGTGGAGGAAGTCCCTTTCATCGAATTATACCGAGTGAAAGAAAAAAATTTATATATTCAAAAACATGTATAAATCTGTTTTTGTTTCTCAGCCGTTGAGTAAGTGACATTAATTCACAATTTTTAGACTACTTATGCCATAATTTTTTTCCATATTTTGCTTCTTCTTAAAAATATTCATAATTATTTTAAAAACAGTAAAATTCACATTATAATATTTAAAAAAAAAACAACTAATGTGCTATTCGCCTATCCTTACCAGCAGAATCTATGTTTCGAGCTGATGGCTCGTAACGTCCTGTACGACTGAAACTACTGAAACTTTCATCAAAAGACCTAATTTATACTTTTTTCTTAAACTAAATCAAATTATTTTTGTTCTTTATTATTATTAAATTATTAAAGCATAAAAAACCCTTACCCAGCTACACCACCGCTCTCCATGTAGTTGGCCAACGTGACATCATTCGACCAAACATCGAACTGCCACTTCCGCAGGCCGAGGACCACGCAGTGCACGCGGCCAGTGTGGATGCCGACGCGCATATTGACATTGACGGCCATCACCTCGCGGACCAGGCTATGAAAAGTTTTTCAAGTGTGAGACTCAACGCCGCACTTCGTCTTGGAGCGAGGAAGAGATAATATTAAAGAATTCATTCCCCAAGTGGGAATCGAACCTACAACCGCCGAGTTTACAGTAATACGCTTGAGACACTGAGCCACGATGGTCAAAGTGGGACCTTATTATATATATTTTTTAATTTGCAATATGGATAAATGCTTGATTATAATTTGTATACAATTAAATTATATTATATCTATAAGTTTAAATTCTATTTATATGTTTAAGTATATTAATAATAATAAGTTTTTATTAATGTTGTTAAGACAAAATTAATTAGGATCCTTTTATTTTATTCGTCTGTCTTATAATCTAATATATTTTCAATTACTAAAGTATGAAATAAACCTGTAATATAAAAAATAATGAATTTTGTACTGTTTTTAAACTGTACGAATACGATATGAAAATACGAATGTTTATCATTGTTCAATTTCTTGGCGTTCCAAGTACTTAATGAAACTGAAGGTTAGTGTCATTACTTTTTAAAATTAAATAAAAAAAAAAAACTAATGTTACCTTTTTTCTTTTAATATACTCACGCAATAGCATCGATCATGTCGAGCCCCATCTCTACGCAACACTTGGCGTGGTCGTCACGCGCCTCCGGCAGCCCCGACACGCAGTAGTAGCAGTCCCCGAGGAGTTTGATGCGGAGACAGTGGTGTTCTGCTGCCAGGCGGTCGAATCTAATATGTAAAATTACAGGTGGGAAAATAAATAAATGTTGGATAGGCAGAATAGGCAGAGGGAACCTAGTGTTAAGACACTTCGTTTCCATTAAGGTTCTACCGTTTTCCGCTTTCCGCCAGATTACGTAGGCATTGTGTGTTGAGTGGTGGCACTCTACGCCGCAATTTGTCTTGTTACCAGAGAAAATTACAGGAAATTATTAGATATTATAAATATATTATTTATGAAAATTATTATACTTAAAAGAATTTATAATTGCACTTTGAATCGTATATACTGTGTAATAATTTATTACATACAAAAATCATCATCATATCAAATCAATAAATTTACTTTTGATTCAATTAAAAAATTACAAAGAGATATATCTATTTTGTATACATGCATCTCAGTAGCAGGTGCTACGAACCTGCAAGCGCTACGAACTGGCTACGCCTTGGTTAACTTTTATTACAGTCATAACAAAATATAACGAGTTTAAACCAAAAAAATTAAGTGTGAAATGGACGGTGCAATACGTAAGGAGATTGAAATTGACCGATGAATAAAAAATTTAGTAGCTATCTCATATTATTATGATTGGGAGAAAAACTTAATAAAAATCATCCGATGTTTTTATTCAGTTTATATAAATGCTAGAGTGAATCGTGGTAGGTGCGTAAGTGTGCACCTGTAAACGCCACTGGTTGTGAGTTCGATAACCACTCGAGGAAATTAAATATTTAATTTTTTCATTTCCTCCCTCTGGTAAGGGTAGGGAAAGCGCGGCGTTGAGTTCCGAAACTCGATTCGTAATGCTTCCAGAATTTTGCGGAAAGTGGAGGACGGGAGTGCCTTAATGGGGACGGAATGTGTTAACATTAGGAATCCAGTCATGTTCCTTCTATGCGGGATAAATGCTTAAAAAAACGAAATAAAATAAGTGATATAAGGCCCGAAACTGAAAAAGAAGGCGCGCGGCGATAGGTCTCAATTTTTCACAATAGTCGAAAGTCCATTCACATCCACTCTACGAATAAGATGTGGCTGAAAATCGATGGCATATATTAGAAAGGATAAAATATTCATCGGGGCAAAGTAACCGCCTACGTGGGCGCGCGTAATAAAATGTTATACTCTAAGTAATTCGATAAAGATATCCGTATCATCATCACAATATGGAAATGTTATCATTTATTCTACTATTTTCGCTTTGTAAAGTGTATAAGGCCGTCGCGACGGTTGTGGATACGATCCCCACTCGGGGGAATGAATTGCTGGAGCCGGTGTTTAGTTCCGCCACTCAACATGCAATGTCTCGAAGAGTTCGTCGGAAAGTGGGCAACGGAGTGTCTTAACACTAGATTCCCTCTGCTTACTCTGGAATATACAGGATACAGCTTGGTGCTGTTTTTTCCCCGCTGTTAGAAGTTGTTAATCGCGAATGAAATCTGAGCTACGCACCATTATGAGTGCAATAAAGCATGGGGAAATATTACTGCCACGCGGCACGAGTTTTTTACTGACACTAACACTTTTATTGCAACCTTTAATGTTTGATTAAATCATATAAATGCTTAATAAAATAATAGAATATTTTTAAATTAGCCATCTTTTGTTATACACATACAGATATTTAAAATAAATTAACAATATAGTTTCGTTAGTGAGGTTAATGTTCTACTTAGCATGTAATTTTTTTTTGCTTCACGCTGTATCCCGCACATAGGAAGGTAGGCAGAGGAGACTTGGTCAACCTAGTGATAAGATTTGCTTGAGTGTTAAGTGGCAGAAAGTAATACCGCGCTTTGCCTCGCTACCGAAGCCAGAAACTGAAAATATTAAATATTTCATTGTCCTGATTGGAAATCGAACCCACAACATGGACATTTGAGCATATCAGATAACTTGATTTTGTTTTGGACTAGCTTTTACATGCGGCTTTGCCCCCATCATCAAATGGAAATAACGAAGAGTTATGTATGAAATATTCTGAGTGCAGGAGGTACCTAACTCTAACTGCTCCTATAGCGTGTTACATCAGAGCGCTTCACACAATCTATCTGTCCAAGACAAAAAGTTTTTTTTAAAAATTCAAACCAGTTGTTTCTTAGATCAGCGCGTTCAAACGAACAAACAAACACGTCATTGTATAAGTATAAAAAATATATAGATACAACATAAAAAAAATTGCAACATACCCACCTACAATTTCAATTCTAATAATTACAAGAACTTAAAGGAAAGTATTTACATTTTTTTCCAAACAACGCGAACATCAGTCGTTTTGTTTAATATTACTGACTGACTGTCTATTTTATATTTCGTTATTAAAGGAGGACCACAAAGCCTCGTCGAATTACTTTCGGCTTTCCCTCAAAGCGTTCATAACTTTTCGCGGCGCTCGTTGCTTCTTTACCGGCATAAAAGATCTTCTTTGTTGCGTTCGTTTAACAAATGATTTTACTGTCGCGATTTAAAAATTTTAAGGTGGATCCGAATAAAAATAATGAATGTAACTTTAATTCTGATATATGGATTTTGAAATTTTGATTGATCTTTTAGGGTTCCGTAACTTAAAAGGTAAAAACGGAACCCTTTTTCATTAGCTTCTTGATTACTTTGTGTCTATCTGTCCGTCCGTCAAGACCATTTATCTCGAGATCACGTAGAAGTACAAGTTGAAATTAATATCAAATTTCTAGGTCCTTCGAAGCGCAGTAAAAATCAAGATCTTCTTAGTCTACGCAATCAAAAGATACGAGCATTTCTGCATCGATTTTGCTGAAAAGTGAAAATTCATAGGTATTTCATAGAAAGATAATAACTACAAACTTATATTTGGAGTTCATTTCATACAAAATTAGTGAATGTGTCCGAAAGCTTAAGTTTGTCAAGTTTTATAAGATGTACTTCCCGTGGACCTACAATCCTGAAACCCTGGGTGGGCGAGTCCTGGGGTCAAAGTTACAAACTACAGTTAAGTATATGAACCTAAAATGACATTTAAAATTTTATCTTTTATGTCATGCATCAAAGTGTGAGAAATATTTGAAATGTAATAAATACCTATTAAACCTTGAAAACAAACTTCGTCACCTCATCGTAACGAGTCTTTAATTGGTTGTGTTAATAGTTTCCAAACAAAAGGCTGACTTTGTTATAGAGTTTTCGAAACCTTAACAATTTGTGGCAAACTAAATGTAATGTTAATGGAGAAATGAAAAGATTTGTCACTACTTTGGCAGCAACATTTTTCCATTATGCTACGTTTTTTTAGCTTTACGCTATATCCCGCTCGTAGCAGCGTAGGCAGACGGCAATCTAGTGCGTAGACACTCCGTTACTATTAAGACACTTCCGTTCCCAACTTTTCGTCAAATTCTGGAAGGATTGCGTGTTGAGTGGCGGAGTTCAACGCCGCACTTTGCCTCATTACTTAAACGAGGAAAATGCAAATATTAAATAATCAATTTAATCGAGTGGTTATTGCACCCACGATCTGTTGCGCTTACAGTCACCCCAGCGCTGAGACTGGCCTCCATTTTTTTAAAATTATTTATTTATTTAAATAAATAAACAAAACCATATACCATTTATATCAAATAGTATTTGATAACGAAAGCAATTAAAGCTTTCTATGTTTTGTGAATTGACTATAATAATGACAAACTAATATAGCACTAATGCAGACAATCCGTACTATTTTTTTATTATCTTATTATTTCTAGAAAACAAACAAAAACTAAGCCTGAAGATGCCTGAAGGAGTTTTTTTCTATATTTACAAAAAATAAGCTCTTCTGTCTATCTCATATTGAACTATCGATTTTCAGCCAAGGGGTTAAAATACAGGAATGGTAACGAATTTTCATGTTTCGACACAACGATAAACGTTCCAGTAACATACTAGGCCTCACTTTGTGACAGCTGAATACACCGCTGTCAAAAACTGTTCAAACTTTCGTGTATATGAGAAATGCCTTTGAGTAATTTTTGGCTTGTGTGTTTAAAAATAGTATTATATTTCTTTTTTTCGGCTCCACGCTGTATTTCTTTAGCAGGGTAGGCAGAGGGAATCTATTGTTTAGACATTGCATGTTGATTGGCGGTACTAATGCTTACGTAGTATTATAAATGTGGTGCAAAATATAATCATCGGGGCCACCAACTAGGTGCATTGAATTATTTTCATTTCTCAGCTGAGGTGAGACAAAGGGCGGCGTTGAGAACTGCCAGAAAACTCTCTGCAACGTCTCGTATTCAAGCGAAAAACATTTTTTTTAATATACATAGTTCTTCACTACTATTTACATAAAGACATTTCTGAAACGGCAAGTAATTTTCTAAGCAATTTCTATAAGTCCTTTGAAATTTTAATGACTGTCTGAAGTGCTTTGTTTTTACTCTCATTATATTTTTTTAAAATGTGAGATCTAACAGTTCTAAGACGGATTTTGTCAATTCAATCTAAATATGCAATGAAAAAAATATATATTGCCGTCATAGTAAGTGCTTAGTATTGTACGAGTACCAGCAATGATTATGATTTCGTTAATTAAATAATTTTTGTTATTTAAATATATCGTTATATACATAATACTACGTTTTTAGACAAATGGCGCTGTTACTATTCCAACGTGCTACTTATCAAAAATGGCTAAAATGTGAATACATTCGTATAAATATTTTCTCTATTAATTATATGTTTTAAGTATAATCCTCAAGTAGACATTCGAAGACAAAAAATAATAAAAAAAATATTATTATATAAAATTATATTGACAAAAAATAAATTATATTTAAATTAAAATTGTGTAACGTAACCAATAGGTACAATATATAAACAAGCCATACACTCGCATTACATAAAACACCTTAATAAAAACTTTTATAAGTAACTGTAAAACTGTAAAAATTATAAACTGTTAACGAGTCTTGGCCGCCCTGAAGTTAGACATTCTAAACGTTTGCGCAATCAGAAAGAAAATCAAAAGTAAGAAAAAATCTAAGACTAAATCTGCGCAGCCGTCTATAGCTAACTTCAGAGCGGTCACGATTTAACCGAACTGCAACTCACCTCGCAAATAGTTCATTTAGAAGGCGCACCAGCTCCTCAGCAGTGCACTGGTCGGACAGGGATGTGAAGCCGCAGATGTCCGCGAAGAGAATGCTGAGTACAGAAAACAGTGTTTTAGAATATATTAAAACTGTGAATATTCAAAGAAATATATATTTTTCTTTTAGATACTAAAGAGAATGAAAATTAAAAACTTTAGTATATACATATTTTATTCAAGGCATATTTTATATATATTTTTAAATAATATTGTATAAAACTTGTCATTGTCGTATTTGAACTCAAATATTTTTAGCTAACCAAGGGGATCGAGTATACTGCTGGTGACATTCCTCAATTCTGTTAATTTTTTAAATTTGTGATCTAAATCGAATCAAGACCAATGCCAACAAATCTATAATGAACTTGTATCCGATAAGATTAAGCTACATACTTTCCAATTTATGATTTAAATGATAAAATTAATAAAATTAAAACGTTATTTTTAGGTTAAAAAAAAATAATTATTTTAATATATATTTATTTTGGTCTGGTAACATTAACAATCATTCAACAACAAATGAAGTGAAGCGTGAACTGTGAAGCCAATGGCGTCATTGACGCGGAAGTGGCGCGAAAATGAACGATTTTCATTGGTTGTTGAGTAATAATGTTCATCGACGTACATCCTTTATATTTTATGATTTTTTATTCTCCTATGGATTTTACTTTTGTTTTTTGTTTTATTTATCTTCCAAATATAAAGATATTTATTATAAATATCTATACAAAAATATTTTTCAGTAAGTTCGATTCGTCATCTACTATTTTAACGTTTATTTCCAAGATCATGATATTTTATAAACTTAAGATCAACACAATCTAATATACTAATATACAATGAATTGTTAAGGTATTATTATTATTGAATAGATGCGATAGACGGGTTTAACATAACAAAAATACAAATTTATAAAGCTAGCTATTAGAAACATTGTGCCCTAGAGCCAGTAGAGAAATTTTAATCCAACAAGCCGCAAACATTTTCTATTAACAATTTTATGAAAACAAAAATCATACCTGCCTAAGAATTAAATAGTTAAATGTAAGTTTAAAAAATATATAATATGTATAAGTTTCATTCAATATGAATCCGTTCCTGATTACGTTTCCAGTACATACGAGTACATCACTATGAGTAAGTCAACGTTATATAGAATATTCGAAGCATTGTTGTGAATTGAAAGTTACGTATGAAATGTTGGGTTTATCCCCAACGCTATTAATAGATGATTAGTTTTGCGAAGACCCTGAGCCCAACCTTACCTTAACCCAAAACTTAATTTATCTGACAAGCTAATGGCAACAAATTACATACATTATAATATGTACAAATAATATTTTGTACTTTGATTAAACTGTTCAATTAAACTTTTTAAATATGTTATATTATATAAATTGGAGTGATATTTTTATAAATAAATATAAATAGAAAGAAGCGGTATCGCTAGGTAATTTTAGCAATTTAAGTTCAAAGTCTCTCATAACTTACCCAATAACACAATATTAACTTGAAAAATGTTCAAATTAAATAACACCATTCTAAATAACACACAAAAATCTCGATTTTTTTATACTAACCTCACATTCTCGTATCTCTGGATGTATATCTTGTGGAACTGTTCCTGTCGCGGCTGGCTGGCGATGTCAGCCTTCATCTCCATGGCAACGTGGCGGGGCAGCACAGACAGCAGCAGACGCTCCTATACAACACGAGAAGACAGGACTTGAGAGACCAAAAAGAATAAAAGTTTCATTATAATAGGATTAGCGTTGGAGCCCGGGTGAGCGTGCCGAGCTGCGATACCGAGGCTATGGTCTGTAAATCTGTCGTTGACAGAGGGTTATACAAGATGCCATACCGCTTAGACGTTGTATACAAGGTAGATGGTGTATGAACGTTTATTTTCTTCTAAAGTTCTAAAGTTCTAATATAAATGTATTTGAAGATTAACGTTCATTAAGAGTATGAAGCCAGGTGCATATGCATGCGACTGTAAAAGCGACAGGTTGTGGGTTCGATTCCCTCTGGAACAAATGAAAATATTTAATATTTTCATTTCTTCGCTCTGGAGTCGATGCAAAAGTGCGGCGTTGAGATTCGACTCTAAAAATCGACGGATAGATTGTAGCGGAGTGCCTTAACACTAGGCTCTCTCTGTCTATTGCGTTACATCGTGCATACAGCGTGAAGCTGATGAAAAAAAAACACTATTTATTATTTTATGTAATATTACTGTATACACCTTATTTAGCTTACAACCATCAAAATTAATTAACAAAATAATCAAGCATACTAATTCAACATTGAAAATTATAATCTATTTGTGCATCAACAGTATCAAAAGCTAAATATATAAAATTTTATTTGAATGTTTATATTTTATGAATCAATTTAATCAACGCTGTATCCCGCATATAGCAGGGTAGGCAGAGGTAACCCAGTGTTAAGACTTTCCGTTCCCTACTTTCCACCAAATTTTTCGAGGCATTGTGTCTTGAGTCGACGCCGGACTGTTGCCTTGGAGCCAGAGCGAAGAAATTAAAATACGAGTATTAAGAAATAATAATTCATTTCCTCGAATGGGGATCGAACTCACAAGCGTCGCGTTACAGTCACACCCTTGTGCCGTTGTGCCAAAACGGCCTTAATTATTAATGATGTACCAACACTTAGTGAATTACTCTGACTTCACTTTAATTAATCATTGATGACTCGAACGGGTGACGGCCGCCCCTATCAATTATCGATCTCTCCAGCATCCTCCATTCCGTCGTCATCGTCAAATTATCACTTACCGCGCCGCTATCACTGACAACGGTCGAATAGCTATTGTTATATTGCATCGATATATTGCATCGATATATTGACAAAGACGAGATTGTATCGGTAAGTATTGTATCAGTAACGGTATATAATATACATATTCTATATATACCATTAGGATTCATTAACATACATATATGTTATGTACATATTAAGCGGTTTTCAAGAGGTGCAGGGTCAAATCCCGCTACGTCTAAATTTTTATAAAAATTAAAGCTCAGCTTCACGAAATCAGCTTCACGCCCTATCTCGCACCCAGCAGGGTAAGCAGAGGGAATCTAGTGTTAAAAGTGATGAAAATGCCAAAGAAAAAAGTAAGTAAAGAAAAAAAAAAGGAAAATATATCTTTTATTTCTATATCGTCCAAAAAGGACAACAAAATTAAAATAAAATTAGTCTCTGGTATCATGCAAGCAATATTCGTAAAATGACAACTTTAATTTGTATATATCTTGTTATAAATTTCATTAATCGAAGTTGATGTTAAAGAAAATTCTATTGATATACTGGATAACGTAGAAGCTAACAAGAAACAATTCTTAAGAAATTTCGCAACAGACTAAATATTATTATCACGCATCAATCAATATTGCGTAAACAAAATATGATTCAAAACAGTCCTATATATACAGCAGATATGAAAAGTTTAAAAATGAAAGATTATATACATTTAATAAAAAGATAAACTATGTTAAAATTATCATATTTTATTTTTTTTTAATTTGGAGGCCAGCCGTGGCGCACGTGCACAAGCATGTGACTGTGAACACGACAGATTGTGGTGTTTGATTCCCACTCGAGGAAATGAAACATTAAATATTTTCATTTCTCCTCTCTAGTGTCGAGACAAAGCGCGGCGTTAAGTTCCGCCACTCAACACGCAATATTTCCAGCATTAAGCGAAAACATACACAGAGACAGATTAAATAAATAAGATAGCAACTAGATATAAGTCCATAGCGTGCACCAGTCATTAAGTAAATTGACAAAGACTTATGCACTTTGAGGCTACGGTCACTAGCACAATGCAATAAATTGACGCAGCTTTGATAGCACAGTTCGTATAATTGATATCCATATGTAGAAGTGATTTATGGCGAAGTAGGCGTATGTGAACAATCACTTCAAAACAATGATAATAAATAGCTGGTGGTTTTATATTCGTAGCACGATTGAAGCAAAAAGAAAGAAGAAGAGAAGAATTCTTAACCACTAATTCGAACATGTGTCATATTAGTAGCAAGTTATATTAGTAGGTGACTGTATATTAACAAAAGAAGTCTGTCTGTATAGAAGTGTATGACAGAACATACTTATAATAAACTCGTAGCGGATCGGATTTATGGTATTTTTTTTCTGTGCGTTCGTTCACGCTAATCTCAGAAACGGCTTTACCGATTTAATTGTAGTTTTAACTCTTTTATTTTGGCAAACTTTTCTTAACATTTAGTGCTTGATTTATTTTAAATGACTTATAAATAAACAAGTAATGATTTAACTTTTAAAGAATATTGTGCGGTAAAATGTCTATAAATAATTGAAATGAATTGAATATGAATTGGATTTTTATTAGCCAAATAATAATATTTTTGTTTTTAGTATGATATTATTATTATATAATGAAAATAATGCTGAATGTGGATCCCTAGTTTAAAAATATTATTCTTTGGTTTTGTAAAGTTCTACGTAGAGCTCTTAGAACGGAATTTCTATCTAAAACGTTTCTTGATATTTATCTTACAATCTTACAAATAACACAAACACAAAATGCTATTGTAAGAGCGACGTCCACGTTTACAATCACTTTAGTCTAGACCGAGGACAAACAAAGGTTTTTAATCAATTTAACTCTCTGGTATTTTTTATTGCATGTTTTTTTTAATATTCCTTCTTATTTTTCTTTGGCTTATCACTCTATTCCGTATACGACAGGAAAGCAGAGACTGACCTAGTAACAAAACACTTTGTTTTCTCTCTGCATATTGCAAGTTGAATAGCGGAATCGTAGCCTAGTGTGTATTTCATTAAATCAACTACGTAATCAAAATATAATGAATAGTTTATTCAAATGGGTATTTTAATTTTTCGTATTCGTTATAATTTAAAAAGTTATTTTTAATTAAAAATAAATAGTTAATAAAGTTCTCGAACAAATTCCAGTGTATGTGACGTTTCAACGTCAATTTCTATTCATACCACTGATACAGTGTTTACATTTTTAATGGATTGATTCCATATTTACGACTTTTTTAATTGAACAAATGTTGTTATTAACTTTTAACATTAAGACGTCACAGACTATCGACCGATTATGGGGCGTTTAAAATAACATTAGTTTTATCATTCTTAAATATTTTTTTTATGGAAAAAGACAAAGCATACGAGCGTACAGGTCACCTGATAGTGAGTGATTGAAAGCCTTCACCATGTCCAAACTAACTGCCAGGCCCTTTCCCTTGCTTTCGATAGCCACAGCCCAGCGGCGGCGGTGGGTTAGGTGGAAAAGAAGATCATCGGTTGAGCGACCATGGCCGAAAAAATCAGCTTCACGCTGTATCCCGCACACAGCAGGGAAGGCAGAGGGAACCTAGTATTAAGACACTCCGTTGCCCACTTTCTGCCGAATTTGGAAGGCATTCCGTGTTGAGGGGCACAAATCAACGCTGCGGAAGCCATATTGACGGTCACTTATGGGTGATCCTCTGGATAAACCAATTGCTGGCTATTTATAATGCTCTCCATTACTTTTGAGATCCCCTAGGTGATAGCAATAGACAAGAGCGTTCTTCCAAGAGTCTTAAATCATTCATTGTTATTTTTTTTTCATGGTCTATCACAATTATTTTTAATAAAGTTTTGAAATATGATAAAAAATAGTGTTTCTTTTTACAGTAACTCAATTGTAATTAATGTTATGCATATAACGAATATTTCATTAATTATTCCAACAGCTTTTTGTTAATAAAAAAATGTATAAATGCAAATACGGAAGTAGATCTTATATTTTCTTTTCCAATACAATCTGAGTACAATGCGAATAGAAAATTGAACGCGTAATTTCTTTGGGTCGCACCTACTATCCATTAACTGATTATAATGGTTTCCGTGTGAAAAGACATAAAGGCGTCCTTACAAACTTATTTTAACACTAGAGAAGTGATAAAAGGACACGAAAATTTCTATATAATGTTTATGGTTTAAATTAGGTTGTTAAAACATATAATATACTTGTTGTTAGTGAATACTAGTGGCTGTCCGTAACTTTGTTGGCGTGGGGTTTACGCTTGTCTACTTGATTGCATTTTCCAACCGTTGCGATATGCAAGTAATAACAGAGAGCTTAGTGTTAAGACAACCCGTTTTTAGCTTTCTCTTTAAATCCAAGTCACTGGGCGTTGAGTTGTAGCAAGTTAGGCAGAGGGAACCTAGTGTTAAGACGCTGTGTTCCACATTTAGCTCATTTTCGAGGTATTGCATGCTGAGTGACGGAGATGTTACCAAAGCGAAGAAATGAAAATATTAATAAGATTTTCATTCTGTCAATCTTCAAATCTCTAGCCGTCGCGATTACAGCTTTTCTGCTCAGCCACCTTTCTGATTGTGACATGGTCAATTTTCAACAGCCAACATTTTTATGTTTTTTTTTTAAATAAAATTGGACATTATACTGAACAAATTTTACTAAGACGGCAATTTATTATTTCTTATAGTTTAGTTGGGCTGGAATTCATCAAACATTCCAGATCTTTAATTTAGTTAATTTATTTAGTTTGACCTTGTTATAATTTACGTTGACTACATAAGGTTTACACTCTTCGAAATAAAATTGCAAAATCATCCTAGATACTATCCAGGCCTAACAACTTTACAATAAATAAAATATAAAAATCCGTCCAGATTTTTCAGATGATGTGTATATACAAATGGACAAACAATCAGACAAAAATTTTAAACATCATAATATATTCCAGTTCAAATATAACAGTCTAAATTACTTTGTGCAGTTCAGACACATTTTTCTTACTATTAAATCATATTAGGTTACGGAAAAGATGGCATTGGGTAAGATTCCCTAACTCTTGATACTAGTGGCATTGGGTTCCACCACGCAATACTCAAAATCGGACGACAAGAGAACAGGGTATCCTAATAATTCCTATCCTATCCTAATCTTAAAAGAAATGTTTTTTTCAACTAACCTGTTGTTGATTCTCCCTCTGGGTAACGAGACGCGCCTCAACACAATCCCTGGTCTCGAGGAAGGCACGTCGCTGTGCCAGCTCCCGCGGGTAGTGGGTCAGGATACCGGCAACGTTGCACGCAATCAGTGTTACCAGACTACCGATGATCTGTATAGAAAATATATATATAAATGTATATCATTGTTATCGGTATATCTTCTTCCATTTCTCCATATAGGCATCTCAAATGAAACGCTATATGAAAGATTCTTTGGGCAGTATCTTCTTCAGTATTCTTATAGTTACAAAATTTATTTTATTTTACAGTCGAATATACAGCTTCACGCTATATCCCGCATCCAGCAGAGGGAACCTAATGTTAAGACACTCCGTTCTCCACTTTCCGCCGAATTCTGGAGGCATTGTGTATTGAGAGGCGTGACTCAACGCCATCCTTTGCCTCGACACCAGAGGGAAGAAATGGAAATATAAATATAAATAAATATTTCATTTCTTGAGTGGGGATCGAACCCACAACCAATCGGTTTATAGTCACACTTAGTGCCCCTGGGCCACGACTGGCCTCTGAACAGAAATTCAGATTCTATGCAGATGACAACTAGTAATAACTAAAAATAATAATAACAAAATATTATATAAATGTCACTTTGAATTTATCGAATGAATAATATTACGAAAGATTCACAAAGAGACTGGGAAAGAGAAGGGTAACTGTCTAGTACAAAGTAAAATGCTATGAAAGCTTTGAGATAATTTCTTCATCTATGATTTTCAGTACTTTTACAGAAACAGTAAAGAGGTGCTTCGTAGTTATTATAGAAATTAGTTAGTTATTATAGCTTCCTATGTTATTTTAGTTAATATATTTACTTTATATAATACTAGAGACTCAAACGCGGCTTCGTCCGCTTAAACTTATTATAACCAAAGGATAATATTAAAGAAAATATAAAGTACATAGATTACTGTCTTCTCTAATCTAAGAATATATGTAGATAGAACGAAGAATACATGATAATCGCTTTTGTACAAACCTTCCACATTTATAATATTAGTTTATAAGTTTTAACATGGTTCTTAGTTTTCACCTGGGAGTCTGAAGATTTGGGCATCATCAGTTGGGCACCAATATTGACGGCAGCCAGAGCGAAACCGCCAATCATCGCCTCGTGTAGTCTCAATGGGAGGGTCGCATACGTCACATATGTGAAGAAAGCGCAGGTGCCGGAGCTGATCTCCAGTGATCTAAACATATTGACCATGGTACACAATGAGTCATTACACTGTATCCCGCACACAGCAGGGTACGCAAAGGGAACCTAGTTAAGACACACCGTTCCCCACTTTCTGCCGAATTCAGGAGACATTACGTGTTGAATGGCGGAACTGAGCGAACTGAGCGGAGAAATGGAAATATAAATTTTAATAAATATTTCATTTCCTCTCGTGAGGATCGAACCCACAACCAATCACATTTACGGACACTCACTAGATCCCTTGCGCTATGATTAGCCTCATTAAAAAAAAATAAAAAAAACGAATCATAAATAATATTACTCTATATGGTTATAAAGTGTAAGACAAAACCAATAGACATCCAAAAGAAGAAAAAATAAAATTAGAAAGAATAGAAGAAGAAAAGCATACAGATAGCAATTTGCAGAGCCGACGCGACGTTGAATTTTGAGTAAGCATTGACAAAAAAAAAATGAATCGTTCAGTTTTTTCATTTATAGAGTTTATAAAGTTACATAGTTTTTTATTTTTTTAAATGACTTAATTTCTCTTGTCATATAATTTTAATATATCACTCTAGCATAGTGACATTAGTGCATAATACTCGTACAATTATTATGCACTAATGTCAATATGCTAAAATGATATACTCGTATACATTTAGGTTAAACCAGGTTAGGTTATATACTCACCTCATACTTATTTATAACCTTCCTTCCTTAAAGAAAACATTATTCACAAAAAAAAAAAACACAAAATGATATATTGCAATTTCGACTAGAATTTCCATCCGACAATGTTACTCGCCATTAGGGTGTGAAATTAACTTATTTATATACTTCACTTATTATTAGCATAATTGGAGCTTCTTGTCGAGCATAATCTATATATATATGTCGGAATTTGTAGTACTGAGGTGGTTCCGGAACGCCAGCGCCATCTGTTGGCGCTCGACAGAGTTAGTGTTATGCATCGTTAAGGGGCGAGTCGAGCCGAGTCGACTCGAGGCGTGGCCGACGGACATCGACTCACTTTGTGTTGGGCAGTCGGCCGGTGCAGACGACACTGAAACTGTTCCGCGTTCCGTGCTGTGTATCTACCTACTGGGATAGCTATAGCTGCTTTCTTGTGAATTGATTACGGTGTTGTAATTAATTCGTAATATCACAAATTGTGTTTACTCATGCCAACATTATCCACGGAAGCCCACAGTAGACCGGGTACTCAAAAACGATGTTCGAGGGAAATCCACCCAACTCCGACATATAAAAGGACTTGTCCTCACTGACTGAGGTAAGACGCACGCACAGCCGTAACCGCTAATGGTAGATACTTGATATTTGGACAGATGTTTACTTTCGTATTCTGGACATCCACTAAGAAGGGATTTAGTAAAATTTTAATCCTAAAGGGGTGAAATAGGGGTTGAAAGTTTGTATGGAAAAAAAATTAAATCGACACCGATTTTTATAAAATTTGAAATTTAGATTTATAAAAGTATTTAATTGAACACGTGTTTCATCGTTTTCTGGAATTCTCCCCCTAAGGGTGCAAATAAGGGGTTGAAAGTTTGTATAGATTTTTTTTTAAATCGGCATCAATTTTTATAAAATTTGAAATTCAGACTCTTAAAAGTATTTAATTGAACACATGTTTCATGGTTTTCTAGAATTCTTCCCTTAAGGGTGCAAATAAGGGGTTGAAAGTTTGTATGGAAGAATCTTTAAAACGCAACCGATTATTATAAAATTTAAAATCTAGACTCTTAAAAATATTTAATTGAACATGTGTTTCAAGGTTTTCTAGAATTCACCCCTTAAGGGTGGCAAATAAGGGGTTGAAAGTTTGTATGGAAAAATGTTTAAATCATCACCGATTTTTATAAAATTTGAAATTTAGACTCTTAAAAATATTTCATTGAATTGATTCATGGGTTATTAGAATTCACCCTTAAATACGCAAGCGAAGCTGCGCGCGTCCGCTAGTCTATATATATAAAAGGACTTGTCCTCACTGACTGAGGTAAGACGCACGCACAGCCGTAACCGCTGTGCGTAGAAACGTGAAATTTGGACAGATGTTTACTTTTGTAATCTGGACATCCACTAAGAAGGGATTTTAAAAAATTTCAACCCTAAAGGGGTGAAATAGGGGTTCAAAGTTTGTATGGAAAAAAAATTAAATCGGCACCGATTTTTATAAAATTTGAAATTTAGATTTTTAAAAGTATTTAATTGAACACGTATTTCATGGTTTTCTAGAATTCTCCCCCTAAGGGTGCAAATAAGGGGTTGAAAGTTTGTATGGAAAAATCTTTAAATCGCCACCGATTTTTATAAAATTTGAAATTTAGACTCTTAAAAATATTTCATTGAACACATGTTTCGTGGTTTATTAGAATTCACCCCTAATTACGCAAGCGAAGCTGCGCGCGTCCGCTAGTAAGTATATGAATATTTTAATGTTATACCACTTCAAAATCATTGAAAATTATCTCATACGACGACCCAAAAGTTATTTACATACATTATAAACAAGTATCTAAACAGAAAATCTCTACGAAGCGTAAATACACGGAACAAGGCCAGTAAAAGGTTTATAGAGGAAAATTTCGTTTTAGAATGAAATTTGTGAAGTTTGCTTGAAGGTTTCTAATCAAGGCATTGTTAAAGCGTTGACTGTCGACAGGTAAAATGGAAAGTTACTCGGTGATACATTTTTAATGTGACAAAGTTAAGCTTACGACTTAAAACGTATATTCATTAAAGAATAAGCGTGTTATATTAATATTAATTTAATAGTAATAGATACCTCAACACAGCAGTCGCGGCAACAGAGAGCTCAATCAACAGAAATGTGACGAGTACGATGTAAGAAATGGTCAGGAGGTAGATCTCGTTCATTGCTGGTCGGCTGAGGCACGCCAGCAAGCCTGAGGGATGGACAAAGTTATATTTTTACTGATATATTTATTTTACTTCACGCTGTTTCCCGCGCACAGCAGGGTACACAGAAGGAACCTAGGAACCTAGTGTTAAGTTGCTCCGTTCCCATGAAGACATGCCCATTTTTCGCCGAATTCTGGAGATATGGTGTTTACGGAACTCAACGCCCCGCTTTACCTCGATACCAGAGCGAAGAAATGAAAATATTAAATATTTCACTCGTCCCGGCTCTATGACTGGCCTCAAATACTTATTACACTTATACATTTATATTAAAGAATAGCTTTACGCTGTATCTCGCACATAGCAATGGGAAGGGAGGAAGAACATTGTGTTAAGACACCCCGTTCCCTAATTTCCTACCAATTCTCACGACATGGCGTGTTGAGAGCCAAAACTCAACGTTGCAAAGGTGAGGAAATGAAGACCATGCGTCCATGCCACCATGCGTCGTGACTCGTGAGTGGGAATCGAACCCACAACTATAAAGTTACTTTATACACTATAAGAGCACCCGTTATTGTTTGCTGATCCAATTTGGATTTAATTAGCTGGTCATTTAAAGGGTAAACATTTTTTCAATTATCTAAAGATTTACTGAAACCTGCGTCTGATGAACGGGAGCGTGCCGTGTCACTTACAAAAGGCTATACGGCGTTTTGTCGAGCTTTTCAAAGGGCTCAACTGTATATAATAAACGGCTATCACGTTTTCACACACAGAAATCGTATTTAAGCTAAATGCTATTTAAGTATTTAGACTGAGAAATTCTAATAACAATGTAATTTTTGTATACAAATGAAATGTATGAAAATATTGACTATGATAATATTTCAACTATAAATAAATAACATTAATATATTAACATAAATATAATTATTTAATAGCAATTTTTGTTGTACATAGATTCGATTCTCACTCGGGGTAATGAAATATTTAATATTTTCATTTCTTCGCTCTAGTGTCGCGACTAAAGTTAAGTTCCGCCACTAAGCACGCAATGCCTTTAGAATTCGGCGCCAAGTGTCAAACGGAGTGTCTTAACTCTCCCTCTGCCTACCATGCTACATTACACAGAATACAATGTGATACATAATATAATTATAAGGTAATACAAAAACAATTGAATACTCACAGGTGTAGACGACGGACGTCATACCGAAGATGGCAATGTTGACGATGTGAGCGATACGCTCTTTCTCATAGTAGATTTTTTTGATGCTGCTATTCCTGTATACAGATGGGTCTAAGTAGCTCATCGTCGAGAATGGCGGTAGAGCTGTTGCAAATGGACTGTGAAAGGGTTGCCATGTTAACACTTTTTTTTTACTTTATTTTAACATTTTTAGGATTTTGTGACAACCCTTGAAAATATCCATATCGACAAAAATATAATAAACGAATACCAGAAATAAGATTTGTACTCACTACCGCCCGTACAATAATAATTAATTTATTATATTAACACAAAAATATAATATAATAATATATTTTTATATACGTACTCGTATTGCGTTTCAAAATACGTTCCCTCCGTAAACGAGAACAGTCCGCGGATGAAGTTCTGGACTATAATCAGTGTACTTATTTGCACGGTGGTGAGACCGACGGTCACGGCCAGCAGGAGTCCGAGCAGGTGAGTCATATTCGTTTGGTTCATGCGCAGAAAATAGCGCTGGTATAGCATTTCAACCTGTAACAAATAAATACTATTAATAAACTTATTTTTTATATATGGGTCGGTAGTGGTGCAAGGGCACAAGCATGAGGCTATTAAGTGACAGCTTGTGAGTTCGATTCCCACGATCGGCTTGGTCATTATTTTCTTCTGTTTGGAAAAGCGTGAAACCAAAACGCTACTCTAGTGAAAAAATGCTTAGAGTTTTGACTTTTAGACTGTTTTAAAAGTACAATCGTATAATAATATTATTGTTCGGCCATTTTCACTTATTAATTGATTATGAGAAAATAAAATTCCATAGGACATTTTGAAATGTGTTCAATGTATTTATATTTTCTTATATTTAAACCCTCTCAACTCTTCTCATATTTAAACCGGACATATTTATCTCAGAATTATGATGTTTAAATATGTTTTTTTCTTCAAATAAATAAATTTAAATAATTACGATTGTATTCCTACTATTAATATTTTGAAATAATCTATTTCGTTTGTATATCCATGTAGGATTATCAAGGTAGATTACAAAAACTAAATATAAATGACAAAAACTGCTTATATCTAAACTAAAATAATGCAAAGCAAACGAAAACTTATCCCAATGTGCCAACATACCGCCCCGTATGTCTTTCTATCGCGTTACTTTGCCAGCTGAACACATACAATGTATGCGATAAATCATGTTTTTTGTCTAGGTTGAAGAATACTAAAAACCCATTTGCCAATTCAAAAAAATTAAAATTATTCTCAGAGTTTTCGACTGGGTGGATCGAATTTGATGATTCTTTTTTTATGTGAAAGCTAGTGCTATTAATAAACACAGGATGGTCCCATCTTAAGTTGGTCCAGCTCTAACAGTGCCGTTTATGAGAAAATCTTAATTTTGCATTAAGTATTTGCGCGACAAATGGACAAATAACTCAAATTCAATTTTATAGCTTACTATTTTGCATGAGTATTTAAGGGGTACAATAAATAGAAAATCGCTACCCTACTACTCCCTAACTGAGCGTTGACTGTCAATCAGTAACGAAAGAATTTTATATATTATACTTACATAGATAAATATATTTTAATTAAGACATTAAACAGATACCTACAAAAGATATAAACTGTTGGTCGTTCTATCGAGATCACGGTCCCTTTTCCACTCAACTAACTCTGATCAATAGCCCCAAGCTGGGCTCCGGTTATTAACTTAACACGAATACGACACATATTTCGATGGCTAAGTAGAATACAAAAAAAATGCAACAATAAAAGTAAAATTGTCATATATTTAATTTTAAATTATAGCTTATGTTCAATTTTGTAACAGATAAGTAATACCTTTAAATAACTTTTTTCTGTTGTTTTTATTGAAGATCTATAGGTGCATTTAAAATACAAAGAAATATACATTTTTTGCGGAATTCGTGACGCAATAGGACGCGTAAGCGTGATTGTGTCTTCGATTCACACTTGGAAATGTTTAATTTGACATTATTTTCCCTATTTTTTTTATTTTCGTTACTCTGGTAGACAAATCGCAGCGTTGAGCTCCGCGTCTCATCACGCCATGTCTCGAAAATTGAACAGAAAACGGAGAAGGGGCTGTCTTAACACTAAACTCCCCCCTTGGTATACGAGAAGTGTTAAACAGAACAAAAAAAATATTTAATTGCTTGTTATGAAATGTATTATTTCTAAAATTTACATATTTGCAAAAAAGAGAACTAAATACGATTATTTAATAATATTATTAGTATATAATTTTATCTAAAAATCCTTACGCCACTACCAATATTTCATACTATGTAATTCCTTTGAAAAATCTGGCCTTCTAGCTTTTAATATCATGTTGACTTATGTCCACGCCCCAATTCGCGCAAGACTTATTTATTACTTTATAATTAATCAACTAATTACATAATTAATTTTACCGAGTCTTTTATACATTTTGTTTTGATGATTAATATATAGTAATATGTACAAAATGTTGTTTGTAGAACAACATTTAATTATAAAGTGTTGATAAAAAGAATAATAATATCAAAATTATGTTTAAATTTAATAATTTTTATTGCACGAGCGCTCTATGGCTAGTGATAGCAGATTAATATAAATAGACACAAATAGAATTTTTCGTTCCACCAAAATTGTACTTGCTATATACTATAATTTCAATTTACGTAAAAAAAAAATAAATGAATGTAAAATTTTGCTTCACGAGTTACCTACTATGGACAAAAAATTGGAGAAAACTCGCATAAAAAAGGGAGCTTCACATTTTCCATTGCGAAAGAACGGGAAATGCTTAGGCGGAACAGACTCCCTTTAAATAAAATAAGTTTACATTTCCACCTGTTGGTGGAAGAGTATCGTAGAGAGAAAGAGAGTATTGTATTTCGTAATCACTTCGCTCCGCTTCCTAGAAATGAGCGAGCTCATTTCAACTCTTTCTGCTCTCTTAGTTCTTTCCGCCAGACAATTTATTGCTGGAAATACAAATATGTATGTTACTCATGTGAGTTCAACGTATTCCTTAATGGGTCCGCTCCACTCACGCTGGCAATCGGCTTTCAATTTTAAAGTTCTACGTTCCCTACTTTCCGTCCTATTTTCGTTACCTTACGCATTAATTGGCGGAACTTAACACTGCACTTTGTCTATCAATATGTGGAAATGAAAATACCTTAAATATAATAACTACAATCGCCTTTACAGTCATACGCTGTTGTACTGCGCTACGAAGGCAGAACACACATGTATGTATACACAGCTTATAAATCCCTGTACCGGCCCAAGCGGCTTGACCACTGATTAAGTTTGACCAATTATCATCTCTTGGAGATGCGCCCCAATCAATATGGCAAACCAATGCTGGTACCACGTCACGGTAGTCTAGTTGGAAACCTGTTCACCTTACATCTCGTTACACCTAACAACTTGGTGCCTTGAAATCTGTGTAGACGATAATTGATTGTGATATTCTAACTATGTATCTATCTATATATATACACTAGCGGCCCGCTCGCGGCTTCACCCGCGTGAACTATGTTATTATTAATTTCTGTCTCCATGACTACGTCCTAGTGACGTCTATGCAAAATTTGACACTCCTAGCATTTGTAGTAAAGAAGTTTCATACAATTTTTCAACCCCTATTTCTTCCCCTTAGGAGTCGAATATTGCAAATTCCTGTCTTAGCGAGCACCTACATCCCATAAATAACTCCTATGCAAAATTTGAGATTCCTAGCACATGTAGTTTCTGAGATTTCGTGATGAGTGAGTGACCTTTCGATTTTATATATATATAGATAATATCAGTGTATGGAATTGTGTATTGTTTAGTCTTAGGCTTTGAGCTAAAGCAATTAAATAATAATTATCGAATGTACTTTTAAAAATTTTATATCTGTAGTGGACATGGCCTACAATATTTAGCTGGAGATTAGCGAGTTGATAATGAAATAGTATCTCAATTAAAAGTTGCATGCGCTTCGAGTATGCACTGCCTTATAATATTAGCGTTGGGAGCGTCAAAGGCTAAGCCGCGGTGTTCTGTTAGTATACTTGGACCGAACGTGTTCCTGGGCTTGGTCAAACATATGTAGCCTTAAGTAGGGTTATTAGAAGGTTTCCTCATGGAAGAGCTGGACTATTCGAAATTAACCGGCAAACAATCTTGCAACAATGATGCGTTTAATAAGATGACAAGAGTGAGAAACTTAGACAGCGCTAACTAAAAAGTAAAATTAAAAGCAAAAAATCTTTTTTAGATAAAGCTTTTATTTAAGCGCTCTAAAAAAAAAGAAAATAAAAATTTTCTTTTAAATTTTAACTATCAACTCATAACCTCATTATACACAATTTATATGATCATAAAAGCTTGTCGCGCGATTTACTTGTGTAACTAAACTAGTACTAATTCAATTACGTAAAAATATGTTAAGTTTAAATTTTTAAAGTTTCTATTTAATTAAATATTGATTTGCGTGCGCATTGTGTTCTCTTTAAGCCTAGCCTCTGTGCTACGTTTTCAGAAATTAGAGAGATTTTTAAGCTATCTGAAGATATGAATTTATCCCTATTTACCTTTATCTTAGCTGTTGATAATAATATTTCAACTTCACGCTGTATCCTGCACACAGCAGAGTAGGCAGAGGGAACCTAGTGTTAAGACACTCCGTTATCCACTTTCTGCCGAATGCCGAATATGAATATTTCTTTACAATTAACGTTAGGTAAATGTAAAATACTGATTGAGCGGTGATTGTTTTCCACATAATTATTTTGCGCAATATCTGTTGTTTGCTGTCCATTTGTCGTCGAATTTATTCGGGTTTCATGTAACAGCATGTGGTGGTTTCCATTGCAAAGGCGGCATCGTTTCAAAGAAATACACCGATTTTTGTTATGATTATACAAACGATTACACAATTGTTTTTGTGAAATAATTTATGGATATTCTTCCATGGCCTTCCGAAGAAATAAGACATTTTTTGCTTGCACGTGTAAAGATTTTAAAGGTCTTGATGAGTTTTGTTTCTTATAATAGTTGCTACGAAATGTATAATAAGATGCTGCTGAGTATTTTTGTTTTTAAAAATATTAAAATGAGTATTTAATGTCTCTTTTTTCTTTCTAGTTGATTCGGGAGTAGAAAACTTCCCTTCCAAATACTTTAAAAAGTCTTTCTTCTAAAATCGGGAATCCTTGTGGATATTTTAAATATTCTATGTAAGACGTATTAGACGACTCTGAATCTAATTCTTGTGAGAAAATATGCACAATAAGTGGATCCCATAAGCTAGTATCGACTTTGCGAACGGCAAAATAGCGAACCTTTTACCACTTGTTCACAAAATATATATATGACGGCGCGCTGCTATGTATTAGTTTTAATTATAATTTCGCAATTATTACATTTTGATTTTAATTGATTTATGTAATGGATTATATAAGAAGAATATTTAAAATGGAGCGGGTAACCCCGAATAGGGTAGTAGGTGTAGCCACAAATAATAGCAGACGTCATTGGTTGACAGCGATGGCGTGAGATGTTCACCAATTAACCTATTGGCTCCTAATCTATTGTAATTTTGTTAATCTTGTGAGATTTATTGTAAAACTGTTATGTAAACGAGTAATAAGACATTCTGGAATATAAGTGTGACTTTTATTTAAACATCTCTGTTGCTTCAACGCCCACAAATGAATAGTAACAGCCGAGACCGCTTTGAGGCCCCTTCTGATGCTTCTACATATATATATTTTAAACTTCATTTTATCATTGTAAATCAAAAATAGTACAGCCCACATAATATGTAAATCGTAGGTAAACATTAAATTAAATAGAAAATAGATGCAATTTAACGCTTTAGGTACTATCAATATTCAAGCTGTGTAAGCTATAAATAGACATATTTGTGTATAATAAACGTGTTAATGACTGGCAATATCTCGTATTATATGGATCGAAATTGTTTAATAATTGAAACAATAGAAAACCAATTAGGTAATAGACATACTGATGTGAACAGCTAAGTAGGGTAGGCAGTGGGAACCTAGTGTCAAGACATTCCATTCCCCGCTCTCCACCGAATTCTCGAGGCATTGCGTGTTGCGTGGCGGAACTCAACGCCGCGCTTTGCCTTGTTACCAGAGCGAGGAAAAAATTAAATAATAAATATTTAATTTCATCGATTGAACCTACAACCTGTCGTGTTTACAGACAAAATAACATTTAATTTCTTGCTCTAAAGTAAAAGTGTTATCATTATGCTCCGTTCAAGATAAGTAAACTCGCAGACAGAGCGAGTTGACGGCTCCCGTTATCCGATTTGAAACTTTTCAAATAACCAACGGAGGAAGCGTAAAATAAATTAAGGTTCCCAAGTTACCCACTGCATCAACTTTTTCTCTCTTGCCCCAATTTCGTGCCTCCTCGTCACTTGATTATTTCGGAGGACTTTCTTAACTACGTAAAATTGACGACGTTATAATTAGAACCTACGAGCTCTAAGTAATGACGTTGTGAGTGCGCAAAATTAAAAAAATATTTATTTAATTATTTTATATGTTTTAAGTTCATCTATTACTAATTCGGCTGTGTGACTGTAATCCCGACGGTTATGGTTTCGATTCTCACTCGGGGCAATGAAATATTTAAAATTTTTATTTTACTTCGCTCTGGTGACGAGGCAAAGCGCGGCGTTGAGTTGTGTCACTCAACAAGTAATGACTTCAGAGTTCGACGGAAAGTAGGGAACGGAAGTATCTTTACGGGGAAAGAGTGTCTTAACACTAGGTTTCCAGGTACTAAAAAAGGCGAAGACAGGTTCCATTAGGACGCGCTCGTTCCCAATTTTCCGCCTAATTCTGGAGGCATTGCATGTTGAGTAGCATATCTCAACGCCACGCTTTTTGCCTCGTCACCAGAGGAACGAGAAAATGAAAATATTCAGTATTTAATTTCCCCCATTGCGAATCGAACGAAAGTTGTTACACTAATTAATAGTTATTAATAGTTAATAGATTGTTAGTATTTCAATAGTCAATGTCAAACCTATTTTCCTTTAAGCGCCTCAATCTTGAGATTAACCTTTCATAGCAGATATATTAGACGTATTGCTAATTTGAATCATATAGGTGTTGTATTGGTGTTTACCTACGTTTCATGCAAAGCTGCAATCAGCTTTGATATTATACTGAAAGATATATTGATATTGGTAAATACTTTATTGATATGTTATGTAATGCCAGTCGTGGTGCAGGGGCGCAAGTGTGTGATTGTAAACGCGACTGGTTGTGGATTCGATCCCATCGTAAATTTATATTTTCATTTATTCACTCTTATGTCGAGGCAAAGAGCGGCGTTGAGTTTCGCCACTTAACGCGTCCATAATGTTGCGGAATATGGGGACGGAGTGTTTTAGCACTATGTGCCTTCTGTCTATCAGATAAGAGCTGTGAAGCTGTGAATTGATTTATATATTTTATATTAATAAGTATAGTTAAACTGTTTTTTTTTTTTTTCATTTTATGTCTAGCGGGATAACTAGAGAGACCCGAGCGCTAAACACTATGGCCTCTGCATATCTCTTTCAACTCGTCCATTGTCATCGATCCCATGTTCTTTAAGTGGACTGTATTTCCGAAGGTCAAACGAGCTCTCCCCTACCTCTTTTACCACTTACTCTTGCTCCATATATCTTTTCTACCCCTCTTTATCACGACATGCCTGAGCACGTTCTTCACTCTCACTCTCACTCTCACTGTGACACTCTCTCTAGTACCGGGAGCAATGGCAATCTTTAAAGTAAGACACTTAAAATACAAATTTTCGTAGAACTTGCGAAACGCCGAAGTAATTTTTTCATTATTGTTCATTATAGAATTGTGTCACTTGGGAAACTCAGCCTAAACTCGTTGAGTGGTTTCGATGAACCGTATACAAATGTATGTAACAAAAAACATGTAAAGCTCAAAGTTACATTACTTTTATCAACATAAGTTGTATATTTTTTCCATATTATGAAAATTACGTTGACATTAGAAATCACTGTCACGAATACAAAACAGAGATGAAATGAAAATATTAATATATAATAATTCATATCCCCGAGTGGGGATCGAACCCACAACCACCGCGTTACAGTCACACCTTTGGTGTCCCAGTATACCAAGACGGTGACTCTACACTACAATACAGTGTATTAAAAAAATTAAATATAATAACAAAAGCAATTAACTTCTTCACTTAATATATAAGGTAAGGCATATTTCTTTCGATATTACTCAAAAAGCAGCAGATAAAAGGGCTAGCGTATTTATCGTTTAATATAAACATGTGGTCCGTTTGTATTTTATTTATTTATCAAAACTGTCCGCGGCAGAAAGATTCGAGGACGGAAATGAGAAATACACAATACCTATATTATTTATGTGAGCGGGGATTTTGTATGTTACAATTTAAATTGTAATTAAGAATACAACCGGCATTATAATTAACGTATTTCTATGTAAAATATATAATTATAATATTTTGAAAATTAAGTACCAATATTGTTTATTTTGTTGCTAATTAGATATTTAATATTTTCATATCTGTGATAGAGGCAAAGCGCGGCGTTTAGGTCCGCCACTCAATACGCAATGCTTTGAGAATTCAGCGAAAAATGGGGAACCGAAATGTCTTCATGGCAACGGAGTATCTTAACATTAGGTTCCCAGGCTCTGCTATGTGGAAATTATGTGAAGAACCGAGTGAAGATAGATGAAAAAAAAAAGTGTTACTATTAACTTTCACATTATGTATTTAATACCTTCTTTCACAAAAAAAAACTTTTCAACGTTAACCGTATAGGATTAAACAAGCAAATATGTTCATAGACAGAATTTTTATAAAACATTTACTTTTATTTTGGCGACATGCAAATAACCACGAGAGTCTATTGAAAAATATTTATTTTAAAATCAAAGCTCAATTTAAGATTAGTTTCGGTTTTTAGCAACATGAATATTCAATTTTTAATTGCAATTTTTATCATCTGGTACAGCTAAACAGCACAGTAAAACCAAAAGTTAGTTTATACTGAGTAGTTGTTTCAAGATTTTTTTTTCAGTTTCAGAGTAGGCAGAGGAAGTCTAGTGTTAAGACACTCCACTCCTCATTTTCCGGTGAATTTTAGAGGTATTGCGTGCTGATTGGCAGAACTCAACACCGCGCTATATTTCGACATAAGAGCGAAGAAATGAAAATATGAAATTGTAACTTCTCTTTATTTTATATTTTTTTAAATATATGGGCAACACAACTTAGTGTTAATGACACTTGTAAATGAAAATGAAATCAAACCTAGAACCTGAAAGTTGTACAGATTGTGCGCAAAGATCACAGACCTAATTCATTTCAACTGGTATCGATTATCTAAAACTTATATTATAAAATCGACTATAATCAGCTCGATCGACAGAATCAATCAAATCAGCTTCACGCTGCATCCCGCACACAGGGTTAGGCAGAGGGAATATATTGTTAAGACACTTCATTCCCCACTTCCAAAGAATTTTGGAGGCATTGCGTGTTGACTGGCTTCTTAGATCGATTATAATTTAAAAATTCACCTCAATTAATAATATACTTATTAAAAATATTTAGCTATCTAAAAAAACACGAATAGCTGGGGTTTATTTAGTGTGAAAACGCTAAACTGTTGGAGTAACAATAAGCTTACGAGAATTAGCCGAGCCGAGCCGGGCGCGGCTATAATAACTATTACGAAAGCTATTTGTGCAAACAAAGGGACGTATACACTGTACACGTGCTGGCTGTGGTAGATTTGAGTTTGTTACGACAGATTTGTGATTGGACATCAAATGTTGTAAAAATTATGAATATTTCATACTAGCCTTTTCACTTGATATATTTAAAAAAAAAAACTTTACTTATTTAGCTTCATGTTTAATTCGTAGTACCCCGCTAGGAATAGAGCAGAGAGAAAGGGCGTAACGCTACAGACACGTAGATACGTAGAGAACCTTTCTCTATCGTCTTGTCCAGTGTCATCAACCTCTTGATACAAGTCCTCAGGGGGGATCCTCATGTTGTGTACAACGATGATACTGGGGAAAGTTAACCGTCAGTATCATCGATACTGTGTTTTCGGAGGTCCACCGACGTGGACCCACGCGTCTCGCCCCACTCACTTTGCCTTCATAAATCTCTTTTGTTATTCTTTCATCGCTCATTCTCTTGACGTGCCCAAACCACCTGAGCAAGTTGTTCCACATTCTCCTCGTGGCATCCCTGCTAGTACCTGGCATCATATGTGCGGCTTCGGTCAGCTAAACTGACTTCGCATATTATCCTACGAATACGTTGCATGTCCACTGCATTTTGTACCGATAAACGTTCAGTTGACGTTTTGCCGCCTCATCAAGGCAGCTAAGCATCCGTCTTTCGTTTTACTCGCATGGAGGTTTAAAACATTATTTTTCTATAATTAATAATATTTTGAAAAAATAAATGTTATCAAAAAAAACAAAAAACCAGACTGTCTAAAAGAACAATAACCCCAATAAATAGTTCATTAGAATTAACATTCGGGACCTATTTAAATTTTGCGGGGCCCTTTGGGAAGATTTAATTGATTGAAGAATTGTAAGGTCCCCTAAGGTAAGGGTATAGTTATAAAAGGGTATAGTAATACGGAAATGATAATCTTGATTTATTTTTTCGAACCTTTTGTGTTGAGCGAAATTCGAAACGTTATTCGAAAAAAAAAATTTTTCACTAAGTACAACTATGACAAATCTAACGAGACCTCAATTATGTAAATCCGTTCAGCGGTTCTGTAAATAAGAGATTACATACATACATACATACAAGATACGCGCGTAAAGCATAACCCTACCTTTGCAGTCGGGTAAAAAGTTAGGTACGTAACATTAATATTCCAATGAATCGATAATTAGAATCGGCGAATCGATGAATTATTTAGATATGAATGTAAATTTATTTGTTTATGCAAAATTATTCTCGTATTGTTTAACTCGTCATTTTTAACGTTTATCACGTTATTTATTGTTATTATAATAATAACAAAAGTGACAAAATAAGCTTTGAATTTTGAAACTATTTATAAAGTTAATTTGCATTTATATAAATATAGTGGGTTGATGATTGAATATTTCGCTTTTATTTAGGTGTTCATCATCATAAATGACAACACTACATGAATAATTTGATACAAATACGACAAATATATTTTAACTGTCAAAATAAGTAATACATATAAACAATATCCAATTAACATAATATTAATGACTCTTGCACTTGCACTGAGTTCCGTCAATCAACACTCAAAGCCTCGAAAATTTGGCGGAAAGTGGGTAACGGCGTGTCTTAACACTACGATCCCCCCTCAGCGTGAAAGTGAAAAAAAAAATTAAAAACGGTGGCCGTAAATATAACAACATCAATCGTATTTATTTTCATAATACAACCGTTAGCTACAACGAGCGCGGGTCCAATTTCAAGAGGACCTCTCGGAGGTTCCCTTTACGTAACCGATCGTACATTTTACATTCAAACAGTAGCTTATCGCGGAAACTCACAATGCCTTTATTCAAACTCGTGTTGGGTGGAATTTTCGTTCTCATCCATTCGTACGAGTTATTGGCTGTAAATTCTTCACTTTATTGCTTTCGAGCACAGCTTTATTATGGCTGATTATTGACGTTTGATTTCTGTACTAAAATAGAAGAATATTACTAATCGAGTGTCGAAATATAAGTACTAACTTTCAAGAATTATATTTCTATCGTTGCACCTTATTTGCGTTACCGTATCGCTTATTTAGTGCAACAACGACATAATTACCATAAAAAAAAAACAAATTGAATATACCATGGATTTACCATTTATAAACATTTCTTACGTTTTCATTAATATTTAGAAAATTTAAAATATTTTGCGTAAAAATGGAACAAACATCCACCCAGACAAATTTTTTACATTAATAATATTAGTAGGAAGTAGTACTTACGTGTAAATTCTCAAATCTGTGTGTATCGCATACGGCGCGTATGGGGGCGGGGCACCTCTCGACGCACTGGTGACAGCAATTTTCATCTTCTTCAACCATGTCATTATTGGTAGCGCACCCTCCACCTGCTGGATCGTTACGTGAATCTGAACAGAGAAAAAGACATTTTTTAGTTCGTTCATGTCTATTTCATTTCTTTTTCTTTTAAGTATTTTTTTTACAAGAATTCTTAACTAATTTGTTTCAATTTCTATATGCTATTAAAACACAATGGAAATATCATTAAAAAAAAACCGCTGCTAAAACCAAAGTTGATAATATAAAGAGTATAATAAAGAAGAATGCGAATTATATAGATATCGATATCGAGTGTTAATAATATTTAGTTATTAAGATAGTTTGCTTAAATATTTACCTTTAAAAATGCATAATAATTTTTAAATAAAAAATATAAACTAATAAAAAATACACTCATAACATATCTACCTATTCCGTTATTATACATTTTTACAGCCTAACGTTGCAGACCGCATCTAGTAAGGCAGAAGGAAGAGAGGAGATAATCTAGTGTTAACACACTCCATTCCCCACGCATCGCCCAATTTTTAGGACATAGCGTGTTCGGTGGTAGAACTCAACTATATTTTATCACCAGAGCCAGAAAATAAAAATAATTCCTCTAATGGGAATTGAACCACAAATGTGTGCGCCACACCACTCATTACGTTACGTTACTTTAATTTCTACAGTACTATTTTTAATAAAACATCGAATATCATTAACATCGCAAAACAGGAACATCTTTAAGAAAAATAATTCCTGTTTTCCTATAAGAAAATCAAGAAAATTATTATAGCAAAAAATAAGGAAAGATAAACACCGAGCGAAGCTGTAATGCAAACGAGGCTAAAGTTGATACATACAAATCTCAAGGCGTATGAAACGTGAAAGATGATAAAACATTCTTCCACCTGTTGTGGAACGACCTGTAATTACGTACTACGGTGGAGGGACTTACGTTATTCTATTACTTGGTAATAGGGTTAGTTTTGATGCTTGTAAGGCGCGAATATAGACAGTTATTTAGAAAAACGGCTTAAATAAGAGCAGTGAAAATAAATATAATCTAGTAAAGCAGGGACGTGAGCATTAAATAACTATATTTAATTAAAATCAGCTTCACTCTGTATCCCGCAAACAGCAGTGTAGGTAGAGGAGACTTAGTGTTAAGACACCCCACTTACTCCTTGTTGCTAGAGTGAAGAAATGAAAATATAAATATAAATAAATATTTCATTCCGTTGAGTGAAGATCGAAACCACAATCAGCGGCCTTTACAATCACTCACTTATGCTTCAAAAATACATATTTTTTTCGACCAGAATCTACGGCTTAGATTAGGGAGTAAAAATCAGAAGATCATTAAATAACTATACGACTATATTAAATATAACAAAAAACGTAATCCTATCCAACCTATATCAATAAATTTTACATGTCAATCATTCGGCCTTTTAAAACAGAACCCTGAAATAAAATTAAGGGGAAATGAGGCGAGGCATCTACCTGTTACTCAGTTGCAGGAAATAAAAGAGGGATATAAAATGGTTTATTTGGTTCTTAACCGAGTGATCATGGGGCCCCCTCACTAGGACGAGTTTACGGCGTTTAACGACGTGCTGGTATCTTTTAGTACGAGAAGAGCAGTTAAATATATTTGTCAAGTTTTGGCCTTGTTTATTTCACCATGAGAGTTGCGTTAGTGGTGTAGGTACTTTTTATACTGAATACGTTTCATTTCACGTTATAAGATGTTTTTATATATTTTTCAGTCATTTTAAATTATATTTATTCTTATTATATAATAAAATATAAATTTTACTAAAATTAATGAATTTGAAGTGTGAAATTTAGAATTTTATGTGTAAAAAACTATGAATTTAGTGTACACTTACAAAATTTAAGACATAAGAAAATAGAGCAATTATTTTTGTCACGCTTTATCAGAGAAACAAAAAAATAAACAAATAAAAAATAAATAAATTAATGAAAATAATAGCAAGCTAAATATAAGAACTTCGACATCAACAATAATATAAGTCATTTTCACGCTTTCATTTCCTCAAAGGTGAATAAAGCGTCTGAAGTGTCACGCACTATGATTGACGTGACAAAACAGCGAGGGCTGTTCTCGCCAATCGATACAACATTTTATTTGCTTCCCACCATTTCCGTTTTCTATTTCCATGGAAAATTTTGACGTTAATACGTCAAAACAAACGCGAGATTGCAATATCTGGACATTATTAACCATTCGCGACAGGTTGTAGGTTCAATTCCTATTTGAGGAAATTAAACATTTAATATTTTCATTTCCTCGCTCTAGTAACGAGGCTAAGCGCGGCTGAGTTCCACCACTCAACATGTAATGCCTCTAGAATTCGGCGAAAAGTGGGGAATGGAAGTGTCCTAATGCTTCTCAGGTTCCCTGTTCCTACTCTGTTTAAAGCTAAATAAAAAACGTAAGACCTAATGGAACATAATATTATTTGTTTTTATTAGGTTATAGAATTTGATTGACATGTAAATATTTATCATAATAAAACTTGGTTATACCTGAATCTGGTGATACTTCATTCATGATATGGTGTCGCCGAGCTGGCTTGATGGCGGAGCGAGGAGTTGAATAGTGGAAATCTATAGCATGTGTAGTAGGTACTTGTTGTAGAAAAGCGTGATATTATAATTCTGAAGATCAATATTTTGCAAAATGTTTTTAAATTATATAAATCCGAATAATTGTCTTTTTTTATGACATTAAATGGCTTAAAATGTAGCGGATTCTTAAGTGAAAACAGTTAAATATTATTTTTTACTTTTATATTACTTATGTTGTAGGAAAACAAACAGTAAGATTAAACCACTGTCAAAAAAAATTAAATCAGCTTTACGCTGTATCCCGCACAAAGCATGGTCACCAGAGGGAACCTAGTGTTAATTTTTCGAGGTATTGCATGTTGAGTGGTATTGCAACGTCGGGATCGTGCCTTGGTGCTAGAGCGAAGAAATGAAAATATTTATAAATAATAATTAATTTAAATATTAATAAATAATAATATATATTGAGGCCGTCATGGCCGTCATGGCAGCGGCACAACGGTGGGATTGTAACGCGACGGTAGTGAGTTCGATCCCCACTCGAGGAAGTGAAATATTTATTCACGTCTATATTTCCATTGCCGGGTGTCGAGGTAAAGCGCGGCATTGAGTTCTGCCACTCAACACGCAATGCCTCCAGAATTCGACAGAAAGTGGGGAACGGAGTGTCTTAACACCAGGTCTGCCTATCCTGTTGTATGCGGGATACAGCGTGAAGCTTAAAAAAAATAATTAATGCATAATACTAGTTTAAGTTAAATTATAGGTATAGGTATTGTATATGTGTACCTAATTCAGAAGGGTATTCGGTATACACGTCTTCACTGAAACTCGTTTTATCTCTGACTGGACTTATTATTTATTAGGCAACGCAGACCCCACTACATGTACACACACACACACACACACACACACACACACACACATATAATAATATTATATATACATAAGTACACAAACACTAATATAATTGTGTCCCTACAGTAGCCCTCCTTATGACAAAAAATATTTACTTTACCAACTTAGAAAAAAAATAACATGTTTATGTTATTTGTTTACACACATAAAAAAGCTAAGTTCATATATATTTATGTGTACATAAACACGTGTTCAATGAAATATTTTTAAGTCTGAATTTCTAATTTTATAAAAATCAGTGCCGATTGAAAAAAAATCGATATAAACTTTCAACCCTTATTTCATCCCTTTAGGGTTAAAAGTTTTCAAAATACCTCCTTAGTGGATGTCCAGATTAGGAAAATAAACAACTGTCTTAATTTCACGTTCCTACGCACAGCGGTTACGGCTGTGCGTAGAAACAGATATATGTCCTTTTATATATATAAATTATACAACAATTAAGCGTAAGCGTATGTAAGATGTGAAAGGTTTGGTGGTTGGAACCGTATGGACCTTGACCACCGGTGGAGACAAAGTAATAATTCCTGCTGCCTTGAGTTCTGGTCCACCACCACCAAGTGACACAGCTACAACAATAAATACAATTTCTAAGTAACTCTCTCTCTGACCAATTACTTAATTTGACACTGATTGATTATTTTACTGGAGTTTACTTTGATTATTACCCATCTTGTGTATAAAGAAGTGCAATCTTCACAATAAATGTAAAATTAATAAACTATTTGAGTCAGAAGAAATATGAACGAAATATAGTAAAAATAAAATAGTGTGCGTGAACTAAAAAAATAATGCTAATGTTTTAAAATATTTAAACACGCTTCAAATTCTATAACAATCACAAACATATAATAATAAAATTCATTGAAAAATGCGTTCATAGAACATTCCTAACATTGTACTACCTTACTCCTATGTCTGTTGACCAAGCAAAACATAGGGCTCATAGATAACGCGGCCATATCGTATTGCTTTAGGAATTTAATTATTAATAGAAGAGTTTTGCTTAGTCAAATTAAAACTATCATTGTTAGAATAATTACATTGTATATATAAATTATTATTTTTAGAAATGTCTGTGTCAATAGTGCAAGGTGGTTTGAGCAACTTCTGTATTCATAAATAGTATCGTATAGACCCAAATAGGCCAATTTTTTTGTTTAATTAATTTTTTACTTAAAGGCCGAGATGACCAATATTCTAAATTCTAAAGGTAAATATGGTCTTATTTCATTACAGTGGACCCGAACGCGGCTATGCCCGCTTAAACTACACGAATATTTATTAAACATATTTATGAAATTATTTTCAGTTTTCAAGAGAGAGATGCGTCAAGCAAGCTCATTTTGGGTGACGTTTTCTAACAACAAACTTTGCATATCGTTGCTTAGCAACGGTCGCATAGTTGTCATTAACATGGCGGAATAAATTGCATGTCAAATTAATAAGTATTTTAATATATTAGTATATATCGAAAATATTACAAATATGAGAAAAAAAAGTATCCTATGTTCATCCCGGTACCCTCAAGTATCTCTATATGAGTATTTTATCACAATTAAATTAGCGGTTTCGCCCTGATTGCGTAAAAGACGGACAGACAGACAGACAGAGTTACTTTCGAATTTATAATGTAGGTATGGATTAGAAATTTCACAACATGCTTATCGCAGTTTGGAAGTGTCATTTGTTTAAACTGTAACCTGCAATTTGATACTTTCAAAGCTTGCATTAGGTACATGTCGGCGGACTGTTTGTGCTAATTCTGCGAAAACGAGTACCGTCGGGTGGCTTATCGTTTAAATTCTATATAGAGCATCCGCTGCCGTATTATAGGTACCTTTGATATGCCGAAATACAAAATTATATATATAATTATATATAAGAAAGTTGACGCATGCGCCTTGGACTTTCTTTATCACTATTAATTTTGGTAAAAACCAAAAAAATTGGTTGTAATGGTTTGTGATCTGAAAAAATAGTTAAATGTCGACCGTATATTAAATATTTGAAATGTCTGAAAAATGTCGGCTGTGAATACTGTAAATATGTCCTTTTATAAATATAGATTAGGCACATGCCCATACAATAGTATATAACAATATAATATACGTACACAAACACTAATATAAAAGTGTCACGTCACTTATCAGTACTCATAACAGAATATTTCTTTCAATATTCTCGGCATCGGTAACTCTATTCACTCGGTATATTAATAAAGTGACTTGAGGATCTCAATTATGTAGGTTTAAGCTGTGCAGCGTGTTTCGGTTAGGATAATCCGTATTGCATTACTTTTCTTATCCACAAATTAATTTACATACCTATAGTATAATATGATATATGAATCAGTATCACGCTCTATCCCGCACATAGCAGGGTAGGCCTACATTATGTTAAGACATTTCCCGTTGATTATTCACGCTTTTTGTCGAATTTTTCAAGCATTTTGAGCGGGGGAACTTAACGCCGGGCTTTTGCCTTAGTGCCAAGATTGTTAGTGCGAAAATGAAAAAATATTAAAAAATAACAATTCATTCCCCCGAATGGGGATCGACTCCACAACCCTCCCGTTACAACTACTTCCTTATCTTCGCCCCTGCGCCGCAATGGTCTCATAATGTATGAATTTACTATTATTTTTGAATTGAATTTTACATTACATAATTTCTTTGTAGGTATTACAAATACAATAAGTAAATAATGTTTTTTTTTAATATAGTTGTTTTTATTTCATTTTATTGTTTGAACCAGACTTAAATGAAATATTTAAATTTTATTTTTCAGAAATAATGAAATATTTACTATTTCATTTCCTCGAGTGGTTAAGTTAAAGTTCATTTTGTCGCTCTGGCAAAAAGCGGAGTTAAGTTCCGCCGCGCTTCGAACGCTTTGGTTCAGCGTGAAACCAAAAAAAGTGTTAAACGCAATAAAATATCAACTAGGAACGAGATAGGCTGAACGGCGGCGGTGATTAAGGAGTTTTCACACATTGTATGAAAATAAATATTTCTTCCACGAGGAACGCTTTTAGAAGCATATAAACGAATAACAGTGCAGTTCCATAGGCCTATGTTATTATAATACGTCGTGGATGTTCCACCCTACTTGCTTGGCTTGGCTTGTGAAGTTGTCAGCTGGTTAAAGGATCGCAATTTTACACGTTTATCATATTCTGTTGAATACAGTTCGTGGACGGCGGTCGTGGTGCAGTGGGTTCGATTTCCGGAATAAATTATTATTTCATTTTTTTGCTCTGGCACCAAGGTTGAGTTCCGCCACTCAACACTCAAGTCCTCTAAAAATCGGTAGAAAGTGAGGAACAGAGAGTGTTAATACTATAATACCCTGCTATATGCGGGTTACAGCGTGAAGCTGATTATTAATACAGTTCGTGAATTCGGGACCTAAATAAGAACATAAGGTGTAATTTAGATTTATTACTTTTATAAGCTTTTGTATTTCATATCAGAAATTTACTCGACTACCTCGCACTTCTTTACAAGCGAGTCTGTTTAATTACAGTAGTTACATAAACTCTAGAACTAGTTCATTGAAATTCTAATATTGTGCAAATCTACATATATAATTGAAATTGAGATCAATGAAAGTCCCAAACCTTCTATTTTACAATAAATCATTATACACTAATCGTCGTCCGCAACTTCGTTTGCCACTTTAAGATGTCAAACGTAAACTCTCTTTTTTCTCTTTCCAGTAGACTAACTACTAACTAATAGTAATAATAGTATCTAATTTCGAGAAATCCTCTCCTAATGCCTACACCTACCTACATACATATATCTCTACGCAATGTACATAATAATTTTCATTTTCCAAGTCCAGTAATTTCGCTTGTGCTTTGTAAGTTGTATATTATACAAAGCTTAAATTATTCTATAAAATATGAATAATTAGACATAAATATTTATGAAAAATACAATATCGACTAATAACTTATATAAATCTATTCTTATTTTTGAGGATCATAGCAACGATTTACGCGATGAGAGCGGAGTTATTTACGATAATTATTTTCACTGAGAGTGATTCATATGGGAGTATATTAAAAATTCCTTACCGCGTAATTTATTGTTACGTACAATAATAGTACCAAATAAATTGGATAATTCTTGATTAATGCAGATGAAAAATGAATTTCGGCAATTTTTGACCCTAAGTAATTATTGTTTGTAGTGTTTTTGTTTAGGTTCACGCTGTATCCTGAACATAACATATAGCATATGTAGGGGGAACCTAGGAACCTTGTGTTCAACACTTCCGTTTTCCCACTTTTCACGGAATTATGTTGCGTATTAATTGGCGAAACTAAACACTGCGCTTTACCTCGAGCGAGGAAATGAAAAAAAATCAATTAGTAAAATAACCTATTAAAATATTTAAAAAAAAACATTATATATTATAGTAGTAACACGCTTATATCTAAGCGAGATAATAAAACGGCGATCTCCTCACAAGTCATTGTCTCAACAAGTTCTTCAATAGTGCAAGTTTACTGAAGTGAGCGTACCAGGTATTATGGCCATACTAATTCTCTCATGGGAAATTTTAAATTAACATGAAATGTTTATTCCATACTTATATATATATTTTTTTAAATGTAAAATTTATTTCTTTTATGTAATAAAAGTATACAGTATAAAGTAATAGAGTTGAGTCACAGTGGAGATAGAAAAATGTATAGCTGTTAGGAGAGTTCCGGGTAGTAGTAGATTAACTTCGCGTCGTCATAGAACAGTTTTATACTAATTATTTCATATATAAATAGCATTAAAGTGATGCAATGCTGCATTATAAGGGTGCACCCTGTATATTAAACGTAAAAACCATTTAAAAATATCAATTAAAAGGTTTAACCTTTAAAAAAAGAAATCAAGATATTTGTTGCCACATATTTTATATTAAGCTTTAAAGTACTGCCTCCTCTACCAAGTGGACGTATAAAGCCTTTTTACGCGTCGTCGAAAACGTAATGTAAATAGCATTTCAACGATATATTTGTACGACTTTATTCTAATTTACAACATGTTATTAAATAAATTTATTATGACTTAAATTTTTAGGGTTCCGTACCACAAAAGTTTTGTACAAAATTAGCCGCGTAATCGATACCTGTAGATTTTCAAATTTGCTACAAAGAACTTACAAAATGTGAGTCCATATACCTGCAAATTTAAATTTGTCAATTCTATTCACTGCGTAAGCATTCCAAATCAGGGCCTATAAAGTATTTAACGTAGATTTACAATGATGAAATTTGATAAGAATAGATAACTTGCAGTACAAATAAAAGAAAATACCGAAAATCGAAATTTATATTTATATTACAGATAAAAATTATTACAAATTTATAATTGCAGTTCATTTCACACAAAATCAGTGCATACGTCCGCAAACTTAAGTTTTTGTTGTACTTCTAGTTGACCTAAAATCTTAAAATTTAGTACAGAGCCCTCAATAGGCGAGTGTGACCCGCACTTGACCGATTTTTATTTCCAAACTAGTGGGCCCGAACGCGGCTACGCCCGCTTGAACTATACGAATATTTATTAAATATCTTTATGAAATTATTTTCAGTTTTCAATAGAGAGATGCGTTAAGTAAGCTCATTTTGGGTGACGTTTTCTAACAACAAACTTTGCAAATCGTTGCTTAGCAACGACGGTTGTTATTAACATGGCGGAATAAATTGCATGTCAAATTAATAAATATTTTAATATATTGGTATATATCGAAAATATTAAAAATATATGAAAAAAAAGTATCCTATGTTCATCCCGAGACCCTAAAGTATTTCTATATGAGTATTTTATCACAATTAAATTAGCGGTTTGACCCTGATTGCGTAAAAGACAGACAGACAGACAGACAGACAGACAGACAGACAGACAGAGTTACTTTCGAATTTATAATATAGGTATGGATTATATACAATAAGAATATAGCTATTGAATTATTAGCAGATATGGATTGGTTTAATATAAACTATGTTCTGTTATTCGGGTTTGTATAATCGCGACATTTTTGAGAGATTCAGTTGCCATAACCAATATAATTATAAAATAGCTAATATATATCAACAATTAATATAATCATCATATTGTCAATATTAAAATGACTGGAAGCGAATATAAACAAACACTTAACGGCAAGTCTCGTATTTCCAAAGCTTATAATACGAAACTTAGCTTCGCTTTTATTCAAACCATTACACTACTCGCTGGAAAAAAGCAACCTTTGAAATTTCTTCAACCGTTCAAGTGCCAATCGTATAAACGTGTTCTAAAAACGAATAGAAATGTATTGAATAATGTAATGTTTGTGTAATTTTAATTTAGACACAATTTTTATTCTATATTTTTAATATATAGAGGCCAAATAGTGGCGCAAGTTGTGAGTTCGATTTTCACTCGAGGAAATAAAACATTTAATAGTAATTTAATAGCAACTGTTGAGTTTCTTGCCGGCTCTTCTCAGCAGAACTGCCTTCCGAACCGGTGGTAGCTTTTTGTTCATATGTTCATTCGACGATTCAAAAGTGCTTATTATAAGTTTATTTGAATAAAGAATATTTTGAATTTGAATTTGAATATGTGCAGTTCAGCGTTGCGTTCCGCCACTCAACACGCCTGCCTCCAGAATACGGCGGAGAGTGGGGAGCGGAGTGTCTTAACACTAGGCTCCCTTCTACATGCGGGATACAGTCTAAAGTAAAAAAAATACATTTTTAATTAGGTTTAAAAATTGTTTTCAAACTTATTAAATACTCAGTTAAAATAGTTAAAATGAACATCAGAACAAAAAGGAACCCTGTCATTTACTTACAATCGATTTGCATAATACTGTTATTTAATGTCCAATACTACTTAAGTCATTTCAAAGGCAATTTAGGAAACCTTTTGAACGCGGCAACAGGATTTCCATCAAACTATACAATTATTGTACAATTTCCTGGGGGCTCTGCGGTTGCTGGGAAAAATATTACTTTCATTTGAAATTTATAGCAAGGCTGAACGTGATACATAAATAAAAGATTAAGAAAGATTATATAAGTAATTCAATACTAATGAAAGAAAAACAAGTAAGTTTTTTTACATATATACTCTTGGATACTGTCACGAGCTTGGCTCTACGTTCAAATCTTTATACGTCTTCTGTAACATTTTAAAATCCTTTGTCTGAAACAACACTTTAAAAAACGCTAATAATATATTTTAAATTTAACTTGATTAGTATTTTAATTATTGCATTAAAAATTTTAAGATTTTTCATTTTGTTATTCTCATTACAAAAAAAGCAATATTATGGCTTTATTATAATAAAAATTCTAAAAGGAAATTAAAGTAAGACGACGTTTTAATTAACTCTCACAGAGTTCTATTCAGTTTATAGAAAGCATTGTGTGTTGGTTAGAGGCGTTCCATGTCAATGTCACAACGACACGCCACAGTTATTAAATAAATTTAAATTAAAAACATTCTTTTTTTTATGTATGTTAAATGAAACTATTGTATTTAACCGGATTAATCGTATATATTTATAATCTTGATGTTTCGAATACTTTGCAGTGGTCGGTGATCACACGTGGTGGTGGTAGACTGAGGTAGCATCCTTCTGTCAGTTAAGATAAAGGCTGGCAAGGCACCTGTAGTTCCTCTGGTGTTACACGGGGTCGTGGGCGGCGGTGATCACTTACCATCAGGTGACCCATGTGCTTCGCGTATTGCCCTGGATTCGTGCAGAAGGAGCTGATTACATCTTTTTTTATGAGGTCCCATGTGGTAGAAAATTTCCTCTCTGCCTCTCTTCTTTATTGAAATTAGGCAGTTTTGTATATCAAAACAATAGCCTCGATGATCATTCTAGGAATATATCTGTTTTCCTTACCGAGGATTTCGGATTTATCAAGCCTGATGTAATCCTGATGTAATGTAAGTTGAGTTTATCCACAGTATGTTCACACACTGAATTCGATACGTGCCCAGAAGCATCTCTTTTTTTTTCTTTTTATTAGTACCGTTTAACAATACATATAAAGTTAAACTGTGTCCTGCAAAACTCTTAGTGAGTTTGACTGCAGGATCTCGAGTCTCTTTACATATAATTAAAATTAAATTAATATTAAATTAAAATTAATTTAAGAAATATTTTCTATCAACTGTTCCAATTAAACAGTTGACAAAAAATACTCCCGAAGTTTATTTTTAAACCTCTTTAAGTCTGGCTCGCGGCGTATGTCCTCAGGCAAACTATTAAGCACATAGGGTACACGTTTTCTTAAGGTTCTATCACCATAATAGTTGTGCATCCTAGGTACCTCGAATCTGCCCGCGGACATAGACCGCGTGTTATGCTCATTATCGACTTTATTTGACCGATGTATAACAAAACCACGGTCATAATTTAGTTATTAAAACAAAATGTTTTTTTTAATTATCCTAGAAATTAATGTTGATATCCGAATATTAACAACAGAAATCTATAACAACTGTAGCAAAAAAACCAAAATGGCACGATGAGAATCTACTCGTACAGCTTAATTAGCTAGCTGTAGCGCTTAGATAGTAGCGAGTGGGAGTTAAACATAACTTTGAGCTTTCGAAACTTTTATACGAATTTTCAATACACCAATGTTTGTTTATTTCTTTCATTGTTTACTATATAATACAAAAAATATTTCAACTATAATATACTGTTAAAACTTTTAAAAATTGAAAACGCAAAAAAATTGTTATTTGATCGCCCAAACCCTATCATTGCTATATGGTTTGCAAATGTTTAAAATTAAATGAAAATAAAGATATATTTGTACGAGCCAGACCAGTGGCACAGGGGCAGATGCGTGTGACTATGAACGCGACAGATTGAGGGTTCGATTCCCACTCGAATAAATTAAAAATATAGCATTAGAATTTCTTCTCTCTAATATCAAGGCAAAGCAAATTTGGCGAAAAGTGTGGACCGGGGAGTATTACCACTAGACTCCCTCTACCTACTGCTACCTGCGGGATACAGCGTGAAGCTGAAAAAACAATGAAAATAAATATATAATTAAAAAATCTATTAAGATTAATAGATTTTAATTATCTATATATCAGTTTAATATGATTTAGAAGCAATATTGTTAGCATTTCAGTTATTTTGTATGGAGCGTGACAACCACATCAGTACGACGACGTGAAAATATTAATTAGCTCAGTGACACGCGGTACATGAGAATTAGTATCTTACAAGTTGTAATCAGAAAGCATGAAATTAATATGACGATATTATACGCGTGTTAAACAAACATCGAATATTTGCCCATAAATAGAAAACATAGCTGCAGTAGTTTACATATACTGGAATAATATCTAATTTTAATTACTCATTCATTTTTTAATTACTCAGGGTTCCCTATACAAATGATTAACGAAACCCTTATAGGATCACTTTGTTTATCCGTCTGTCCGTTTGTCAAGATCATTTATCTCTTGATCGTTTGGAGGTATCAAGCTGAAATGAATATCAAATATTCAAGTATCGGCCCCTTGGACCCTTAGCTTTTCGTAACCAGTCAAACCAAGCACCAACCATGATTTGAGTAGGAGTTAAACCTAGAATACTCTCGATAGTTATAATTATTTAAAAAAACTTTAATATTTTGGCCTCATTATTTTACTACAACGTTGCATACATTCATATAAAAAATCGTTAATTCATATAAGAAACATCCAAGTGCGGTGTTGAGTTCTGCCGGTCCACACTGCGTTACACGCTAAACATTGAAAATTTGGCGGAAAGCAGAGAACGGAGTGCCTTAACACTAGGTTCCCTTTGCCAACTCTGCTATACGGGAACAAATGTGCTACATTTCAATCAATAAATGAAAGAAAATGTATAAACCATAGTCGAATATCTAAAATAGTTCATTTGAATTACCTACGTATATCGGAAATTGAGAGCAATATTCGCTCTCATAGCAATTCTAATATGCTATAATGAAATATTGGAATGAATAAATGAATTCTGAAAACCAAGTACAGCTCTCGTGGAACTAGTTATTGTATGAAAGGATTATCTAGTATTACTTAACTTTGATTCATTTGAACACCATTGTTAGTAGTTTATTAAGATTTATTGTTAGAATACAAATATATATATACAGATGTCAATCGTGGCAAAGAGAAACTGTGACTGTGAACGCGAGAGGTTATGGGTTCGATTCCCACTCGAGGAAATGAAATATTTAATATTTTCATTTCTTCGCTCTGGTGTCGAAGCAAAGGCGTAGAGTTCCGCCACTCAACACGCAATTCCTCCTCGTATCGTAACACTAGGTTCCCTCTGCTTATCCTGCTGCGTGCGGGATGCACGTTAAAAACCTTATATAAAATATATACTGTCGAACTTATTATTTTAAAGGTCCTTAGGACGCACCTTACGTGTAATTTAATATTATAGCTCTATGTCGATAAATTTGATAGAATAATTGATTAAAATATCATAAATAATAAATAATAGTTGTATTTCCTTGAAAAGGTTTTTTAAATACACCTAATATAATAATTAAATATTCTTATAAGGATGTAAATAGACGGACGGACGGATGTAAATTATGTATCAAGAGGCTAATGACTGTAGATGAGGAAAACGAGAGAAAGATTGCAGTGATTTTAACTGTTAACAATTCTTCTATCTACACTGATACGAAAACTTTTTTTGAAACTAATCATAGTTAATTCTTGCCTCATCCTTATATATAAAAATGTATAAGTATCGGTACTTAGCAGAGCAAGTCTTAACATAACCAGTTGGTCTATTTTCGTATGAAATATTCCCTAAAATGGTTTTTCGTTTATATAATTTGTTACGATAAGAGCTAATCTACGAATATTTCACTAGCTAATTGGTGAACTATTTATTATCACTTTTATCAATGTTTGTTCCATTAGAATGATATGTCGGGTTGTTTAAATAAAATAGTGCGGTCAACAGGGAGTTTGACACCGAGGGTTCCGTACCAATTTCGGGATTGTAGGTAACACATGGAGACCCTTCCAAGCGGTGTGTTTGCAAGTGTCCTAAGGCATGCACACCTAGCCTTGAAAAATTATAAAAATATATATGGAAGTTATTGAAAAAAAAAACTTAATGAGCGAGAAACAAAAAAAAAGTTAAAGTTAATAGTATAAAGAAATATGAAGAATAAATAAGAAATTTAACATCTGAGACGTGAATGAAAAATATCAGTTGTAAAGTAGAAATAATATAAATATTAAACAAGTAATTTCATACGAAATGTTGAATATTTTTTGTTACTAAAATGATTCTTTTTCAAGAATTTAATTAAATGTAATAAATGTAAGTTTTATGTGTAACTTTATTCGAAACATTCATTAAACATTCGAAATACAATTTTTTATATAATAACAATTCTTAAATTGATTCTGATTCATCTTTAAGAACAGATAACTATAAACAGATATACTTAGGGTTCCGATTCTTTTTTTGAGGTACGGAATCCTAAAAGTACATAATAATGCCATTAGCTTTGTATATAGCTAAATAATTATACAGGTACTCAAAATGTTTATACTTGTAAGGCAACAGAAAATATAGAAATTTCAAAGAAAACTTATAAAGCTACTGCGGTTAATTAATTAACTATTGAAGATTGCCTTCTCGTTTGAGTTCACTTTACCTGAACAAGTCAATATAAGTACAAAACACAACTTTACTTTATTATTTATGTATTTATGAGAAAAATCAATTTCTTTCTTTAATTAGAAGTGTTTAATGTTCTGTTATACAACGAATGGACATTTTAAGGATTCACTAGATTTCAAATCGAAACCTGTAATGATTATATATTTTTATTTAAAGTTCACGCTGTATCCTCGTATTTAGAGAGAAGATAGAGTTAAGACACTCTGTTTGTCACTTTCCGTTGAATTTACAAAAAATATATAAAACCAACGTTTTCAATCCTGAAAACCTCTAAAAGGTAAAGAAGAAGCTAATATTTATCGTATGGCAAAAGTCTTTTGTGCCCGATGTAATAAAGAGATTCCGGAAATACATTACGAGCAGGCGGGCTCACCCGTGACACTAATATTGACAGCTCTGGTTAAAATCACTGAATCGTGGAATAACAATAAGATTTATTTCCTTTCTTTTAAAAGGCTAATGCTAAAAGCATTTTGAGTTGTTATATATTTCAACATAATTATATTGTAATTGAGTACCTGACTGTTATAATTTAAAGCTAAAATAAATTTGAAGAATAGACATAACACAAATATTCAATTAATTTTGAGTAATTCAATTGATTTTGTTCATCCTCATGCACAACAACTTTGCTAAAGATTATTTATAAAATAAATCAGCTTTACGCTGTATCCCCCACACAGCAGGGCAGGCAGAGGGGAACCTAGTGTTAAGACACTCCGTTCCCCACTTTCTGCCGAATTCTGGAGGCTTTGCTTGTTGATTGGCAGAACTCGACGCCGCGCTTTGCCTCGACTCCAGAGCGAAGAAATGGAAATATAAACGTAAATTAATATTTCACTTCTTCGAGTGGGGATCGAACCCACACCCGTCGAGTTCCCGTCCGGGAATGAATTATGTTCATTTTCTCGCTTTGGTCATATAAAATGCGGCGTTGGGTTTCGTCACACAATAGACGCAATGTCTTGCCACTAGGTTCCCCCTGCCTACTACCTTTGCGGGAAGAAGCGTGAAACTGTTTTATAAATAATAATATATGTTATCCAAACTAGAGTTGAAAATTATAATAATAGTTTTTAATAGAGATAGATAGCACACTTACTATTGAGTAAATTGCTTTGTTATTAATCCAGCTTTCATATACACCCGTTGTCAATACACAAAAAAACAAAAATTCGTTCATTTCATTGTTTGAAACTTCACGACAGTTGAAACGGAATCGGGCGCGAGTTTTAACTAAATATAATGGGTAAAAATAATCGTTACAGGTTATGCCATTCCAAAGTCGGCGGCAGTAATAACTTTAGGAGCTTCTATCGAAGTCTGCACTAGCCAGGACAGACAAGTTTTATCACTATTTATAACACCGCCACAATACAACTTCCCACTGGAACTACCCCCAAAAGTTTAAAAATCAAATTTCGCATACAATTGTTCCAGGGGTTGTTTCAAAAAAGTTACTTTTTCACAGTGAATATTGTATTTTTGTATGGCAGGAATGTTACTGAAATATTCATGGCCTCCGTGCAATATTGGTACCATTGTTGTGTAAAGCTTTGGTATTTTGATAGCAGTGATTTAGTTTTCGTTGCACTTGAATTGAAAAAAACATTGAATTCTCTGCTTTCTCTGTTTATACGTTATACGGATTGCCCTCTCATTACATACTCGTATATCCTTAATTACAGTAGTACTACGAATTTTTCGAATTTTCACTTGATATTTTATTTTGAAAACGACGAGTAAAAATAAAAGGAGGACTTAGTTAAAAATAGTGAGCATAAAAAATATTCTTTTTTTTATGGAAAAACAAAAGACAAGACAAACGATCGTACGGATCACCTTATGATAAGTGATCGCCGCCCTCGACCCTGCGGAACACCAGAGGAGCTACAAGTGCAATGCCGGCCTTTGAGGTGGAGATTC
>JAEBDU010000065.1:0-18130 GCA_016802625.1 Heliconius numata
ATAATCCAGTAGTAAAAGCGGGCGAAGCCGCAAGGGGGTCGCTAGTAGTAAATATGTTGATACATTTTTAACTATCAGTTTAGATTACATTTCGTGATGGGTTATAAATAATTCAAGTTTAATCCACTATACTGCATTTTAATGATGAGTGTAGTACCGTCGTGGTGCAGAGCTCAGCGTCGCATTGTAAGCTTCGAGACGGCTGTAGGTTCGATTTCCGCTAGAGGGCAATTAATTAATTATTTTCATTTTCTTGCTCTGATAACAAGACAAAGTGTGGTGTAGAGTTTTACCACCTAACATCTCTATATCTCGAAGATTGGGCGGTGGGGATCGGAGGGGAACTTAACCTATTTTTATTTAATTTTCAATGAAAGGGAGCTTTCGAGCTGAAATTATTATGTTTATCTTGGAATTCTCACAGGATCGTTTTACATTTCTTGTAATACGATAATTTTGCGAGCAAATTCAAATAATTCAGTATAACAGTTTTGATAACCATTCTAGAAAACCAACCAATTATTGATATTTTAGAAGTAATATCCCACATCTCCACATTCATCTTTCTTTCATTCATCTTCTGTAATACCCACGTTTAATAATTATGATATTTTAGAAGTAACAAAATACCAAATGTCACAATAATACAGAATAATTATGTATAAATAATATCATAAAAACATACTTTTGCCGCTCAGAGAAAGATATTTTCATCAATTATGTAACGAAATCGGTTTATCGGCCAAATTATGCTTTAGGCTATCAATTTACTGAGGGAGCTATACCTATTTGTTTATAATTGTAAGTTATATTACGTGAAATTTTAATTGTTTTAATATTTTTTAGTGTTTCACAAAGAATAGAAAAATAGTTTGGAAAATATATAAAAATTTCAACTCAGCTGGACTCGAACCCGCGCCTCTTGGAAAAGCGCTCTGACCACTAAGCCATACGTTCGTTACTTACATAATAGGTAGTCTAACTTTAGTAGTAGGTACTTGGACGCTTTCTAATAGGCGCAGGTTCGAGATCCGCTACAATTAAATGCTTATACCTTTTTTATTTTTGAGCAATAGAGGAGAATATGGAGAAAGTAAATAATATTAATAAAACTTAATATAAAAACAAGATGATTAAATTAATTTCTAAAATTTACTTGACATCCTGAATCATAAAATCACAGTAATATTATTTAATAGATCGCACATTTAAAACGTGAGAATAACAGCACAAACAGACAACTCAACAAAATTGAATTCAATTTCTATTATTTTGAGTGCGAAACCCTAAAACACCGTACATTTTTGATGAAGCTTTTAGGACCGAAACACTTAAAGTGTGATGTGAGCGTAGTTACATTTGCAAACTTTTTGGCACATATGCTTTCTACTTTACTAATTAGTTGAGTTTAACCCAAATAACGCGAGGATCTGCTGAATTTTGAATTACTTACACTACCTCGTTATCTTTGGTTTAGTAGCAATTGGTAGGCCAGAAGTCGTGTGTTCGATTTTTGGTTAGATCCAAGTTCAAAATTCAGATTTAGATGTTTTTACAAAAAGTAATTTTCATGTTGTATCCTGCACATTTAGGTAGACTTGAAAACCTAGTGTTAAAACACTCCGTTCTTATTATCATTTCGTTTCTCACTTTCCGTTCCGTTAGTTTACCATTCAGGGAATTAATTATTTTAATTTCTTCGTTCTGGTAATAAAATAAATCGCGGGATTGACTTCCGTCATAGTTAAGACGTGATATTTTGAAAATTCAGTGAAAAGTGGGGAACGGATCGTTTTAGTACTAGGTCTCCTTTATCTAATCATACTGATATATTAAGCAAAACTAAAACTACAACATAATATACGAGTACTTACAACAAAAGTAGAGCTCTTTAAAAACAAATTAAAAATAACTGCGTTAAAAAATTAAAATGTTGGAAAATATTATCACAGATTTTTTGATTTGATTAACTGATTGATTTCACGCTGGGACGGTAGATTATCGAGAAATTATCAAATGAACAACATGGAAAATATTTTTTAGGTTCCTGCAGTATTTATTATATAGACAGAAAGCACCAAGTGTTAAGACTCTCCGTTGGCTACGCGTCGCCTAATTTTCGAGACAATACGTGTTGAGTTATGGGACTTAACGTCGTGCTTTGTTTTGTTACCTAAGCAAAGAAATGGAAATAGAGAAGAGAAGAAGAGCCTGAGGATTGCTCAGGCTCTTCTTCTCTTCTCTTCGTTATCTTAGATGTATCCAATTATCATACTAATTTTTTTGGGCTTTTAAAATGTTATGTCCCATTGGTCATAGGTACGGCGTTAAGGTCCGCGACTAACACCGCAATAATGTAAAACGACAACACGCAACATGTATCATGAATAAGGCTACCCAGCTATATGCGGGATTAAGCGTGAAAGTCTATTTACTTAAATTTAAAAAAAAAACATGAATTTAAAAATATGTGCAACTAGAGACTCATCTCAGCTTCGTTCTGCCGCAATAAATTTAACTATAAAGTAAACGTTCCGTAAGTCTTAATTTAATTTTGCTTTACTTATATTTCATAGTTCTCTAATTTATAAATTCTACTATATATTATTATACTTTTAAATTAATATTATAACAACAATCGTAGAGTAGGCAGAGGGAACCTGGGAACCTAGTGTTAACTCTCTTCGTTTTCATAAAGACACTGCTTTTTGAGTTGCGGAACTTACCAAGCAACACCTCCAGGATTCGGCTAATTTAAAAAGGAATTCCTAAATTACTATTTTATTTAACTCAATTTTGTATATGTTTACATAATAGTGACTCAAGAAACTATTTCGTATTAAAAGTATCCTGGCAAATGTTATAAAATGCATTAAAGTATCTTTTCTAGTATGTACTTAGTACATTTTACGTTGGAAGTGTTCCATATTAAGATCAAATTTCAACTTTGTTAATTAACAAACTTGGATTCAGTTACAAGGTGACATGAATTCTTGCTTAACTCCAAGAAGGCAATTAACGGTCAGGATTTATAATAATTATAGATACTGTTATCATCTATATTTTTGGGCTTTCACAGAACAGTGGCGGATTAAGGTTCGAGTCCCATTTGGGGAATTAATTATTTTTATTTCCTGCTCGCTTGGATAGCAAGATAAAGTGGAGCGAAAATTGAACGTGACGGTGGGGGGATTGATTGTCGTAATATTAGGTTCCCTCTGTCTACCCTATATACGGATATAGACGGATACCTAGTGTCAAGTCACTCCGTTCCCGACTTTCCGCTGAATTTACAATTCATTGCGAGTTGAGTGGTGGAACTTAACGTCGCTTGTACTACTGCGTCACGATCTCAAAATTTAATTATCCTTACATATTTTTACGAAAAACAGAAGAAAAAATCATAATAAATCTCTTCACACTCTACTAGTTGTAGAAACACTACAGTAGAACATAAAACCTTGCTTGCGAAAATTAAAATAAAAACTTCTCATACACAAAATATATCCCCGGGAATCGAATCCAAGACCATTGCATATAAAAATAAAACGAACTCCTACCCTAACACAGATACAACGTGCAGTATTAATAAGTAAGTGGCTATTTCAGTATAACGAGGTGTCGGACGAAGCTTAAGAGAAATGAGTTTGCAACTTTGCGAAGGCATTCCGTCTAATACCCTCGAAAGTTAGGTCAATTAGTTTTGGAGGTATGATAGCGATTTATTATTAACAAGACTGGGAACTTAAATTGTAGTTGGATTATTGATATCTTATATATATAGAAATTAATAAGATAGTATTAGATATGTGTGAAATTTAGTAAGAAGTGAAAAATTAAAAAAGAAATAAAGGAAATTTATAGGTAACTACAGCATAGAAAAATATATATATGAAGACTTTATATCGTAGTAAGATTTGTAAACATAATGGTTGCGGGTTTGATTGCCATATGGGGGAATTTATAGGGACAGAATCCTTGGTTTTTATAGCTTCATGCTGTATCAGCACAGTACAGTAGGGCAGTGGTTCATGTCGGCAGAGGCAACACGGGGACCTAGTGTTAAGAATCTCCGTTCAACACTTTCCACTGAATTTGGAAGCATTGCGTGTTGAGTTGTGGAACTCAACGCCGGGCTTTGCTCCGTTATCAGAGCTGGGAAATGAAAATATTAAATATCTTAATACCACGAGTTGGAATGGAATCCACAATATATCGTGTTAGCAGTCACACGGCAGGTTAGATCTAATTTATAAAAAAATGATTTATTAAAGGATTCGAATCTAAACCTACCCACACAATTAGTAGCATAGCGGCACATACATATATGAAATAATAAAAGATAGCGAAAACTTGTTAATATCAGCTTTAGCGGGCAAAGTTAAATTTTCCAACTTTCTTGCACGCATGTGGTCGTCAAACTTCGTTAATTAGACGAGTTCAGGCCAAATATCTGGATACGTAAAACTGTAATTATATTCGTGTAATATGTGCATATTTTTTTAGAAAAAAAGTCGAAAAATAGTAGTCTCATATTGACGATACAAGGCTCCTTTGAAACATATTTTTTACGCTGCCAAAGCTGTTCACCAAATACTAGTTATGAAATAAATAAAATAATAAAAAAAAAATTTTAGGGGGCGCGAAGGCGAGAGGTCGAGTGTGAAGCGAAGCTGGCGTATTTTCATGCCCGAGTTTGAGAACCTCTGGATAGATTTAGAGTCTTTAATTTATTTTATGTAAAATCGCAGTGAGGAACCTATTTTTTGGTGAAAGAAAAGTTTTTTGGTGGGATTAATTTACTAAACTTAACTTATCATTTTATTCTCAGAAATATCAAGCAATTGCGTATATTGTTATATTGCCTTACAATTTTATTCAATAGGTTATTGAGGTTTCTTCTAGCAAATTACCCTTTTATTCTCGTGCAAACTGAAAACTGCCAGTAATTTATAATATGATTGTATTGTTATTTGGGAATATTTCAATAACACTTAAATACGGTAATCAGCCTTTACTGTAAATCTTAAATAATAATACTGTAGCAGCAATTGTCGTAGTTTATTATAAATTATTTTTTCATTATTATCACTTCCAACTTTTGTTTTCGTAACAGAGTGAAGTACAATAAGCTTTTTAATGCATTACTTGGCCTAATAATAATATTAACTAATTTCAATAACTTATAATTTTGTAAGAGTTATTCAGTTAGTTGTCACGATCTTAGAACGTATTTGAAATATTTGATTCTTTCTTTGTGTTTTGTTTTTTGGTAGTTTTATATTTGTTAAATAATAAGAATTGATTATTAAAGATGGTCTACATACTTTACGATTTATTTTAATAATATTTTTTTTGTATTATACCAACAATCAACATAATAAGTAGAATGGGACAAATTTGTCACGACGGCGGTTCTAGGGGGGTCTCAATCTTCGGCACTTCTAGTGTTTAAAATGAAAAAAAAAAACACAAAAAAAAATTGAGTATTTATACGAGTATGTATAGAAATCAAATATCGTATAACAATAATATCATAGTTTTGGCTATTACTATTTTATTCTCCGGGGACGGCAATATATGGATTCATAGAATTAATTGAGTGTATTCGGTTCCTAATAACCAAAGTTGTAACAACCGTATTAAAGTTTACGGTTGTTTTGTAGTGTGAATATGAATGGATAGAATTTAAAATATATTGAAAATTTGCCTCTTAACCAGGGAAAGAAAAATAATGGAGAAGGAGATAAAACGTGAAACTAAAAACACTACCCTCTACTTTCTGCCGGAATTCCAAGCGTCGCGTGTCGAGTGATGGAACCTGACTCCACCGTTTGACTTACAGGAATAGGGAAATGGTATGAATAATTACATAAATAAACACATTGCTCTGAGCGGGAATCGAATCCACAACCATTTCGTCCATGGCTCGGTATACCACTGTATCACACAATTTTCGTATATTCTCTTATATTTATGACTATAACGTTGTTTTCATTAAAAAGTAATAATGATGTGCTCTATACGGCGAAAGTATCTCATAATAAATTATTATTACTCTCAAAGCGGTGGCCTCTTGAGTTTTGCGTCACATACTATGAGTCTAAATATTACTGTGGAAGTGGAAGAGAGTGGGGAATGATAAAAATAAATTTTCGTTTTAATGTATGACTTGGTCTGATATGGTGAAACAAGTGCGGCGTTGGGTTGCGTGATTTAAGATAGAGAATATTTTGCATATTTCAAAGTGTTTTTAGAAAAGTAACATAAGTTTATTCGATAATCAATCGCGGTTGTATGATTCATGTAATATTTTGGTAGTGTCAAGGAAAGGAAGGTGTTAGGAGGAGTTTAGTCCACAATCACTGTTTAACTACAAAAAATAGTATGTGATATTTTTTCAGTTTCACGCTGTATATGAGTGAAGAAATTTAATATTAAATATTTTATTTCCTGAGTGGGAATCGAACCCACAACTGTCGCTTTTACACTCACACGCTTGTGCCACTGCGCCAGTGGCTTCAAGTAATTGTTTTCATATTCTATAATTAAATATTTTAGTTTTATATACAAGTAAAGACTTAAACCAAGGGTTAGTCAACGTTTTGAATTTCATTAAATCAATTCCAAAGAGCCTTAGCAATGCGAGTTATTTAGGGTTAGAATTTGGAAGGTACGTGAGTTATTTTAGATTAGATAATGAGACAAAGGATTCCGAAATGCTCACAAATAGAAATTTACCCTCGTTTACAAAAATAAGGGTTTATTTGCTTAATCCAAGCACAATGTACGTGTGAAATTTAATGCCACCTTTTTTAATATGTTGAGAAAATAATTAAATGTAGGTAGGTAACATAGCTACTTGTTCCTGCCCCCAAGCATCATCGAAATTGTGTCCTCGAAGGTCAACCAAGGTCTCCCATTGCCTCTTCGAAAAATACATGTATTTTTAAAACAGAAATTGTTAAATACAATTCGTTTCTTCAAAGCCATACTGCTGCAATTTTAATTAAAGGTACATTTCACCTCACCAACCAGCATTAACAAAGTTCAGTTATTTAATTACAATCTAAATACACAACAAAGTAAACAACAAGTAAAACTAAAGAATAGAGTTGTATTTCTTTAAAAATAGATAGTAGATAAATATTTTCCAAGCGTTTAGTACTTCGGATGCTGGAGCCCGTGTCAATAAAAAGAAAGTTCTCAAACGATTGTTCTTGTTCAGAGAAGTACGGAATAACTCAATGTTTTTGTTATTCTTTTATCAACAGTGGTGGGTAGTTTTTTTTCTGCCTTTTTTTTTGTTATAACTATATATCTATCTATCTTTTGTTTAGTTAGCATTAATTAACGTTTTGTATGTAGTGAAGGCTAGAAATATCTATATATGGATTGTCCACACAATTGTTTTGATTTAAAAAATAATACAAACAAAAAAAAACATCTTTACGCTCTATTCCGTATAGTAAGGAGACGTTGAGTGTTGAGTTGCAACGCGTAACCCAACGCCAACGCCAAAGCAATGAAATGCATATATTATTTATGAACTCTCAACCGATTACGCGTACAGTCACTCTTTGTGCCACTGCGCCACTGCTGGCCTCAATATAATCAATTTCCTCAAATGAAAATTATCAGAGAAAGAGGAAGAGAAATCGTTTACAGACAGATGCTGTGCCACTGTGCCTTTACTAAATACAATTTGTCTATTCCGGATTTGAATCCATATTCATCACGAGACACGCCTAAATTATCTAATACAAAGCCTTAACGTAATACTACACTAAGAATATCTAGGACAATCTTGCAATCAATTCACACCTCAAAGAGACTCGTTAGACCAAAATGGATGGAGTGCCGTAGTAACCCTTATTTAAATTCCTTTGGTTTTATTCGACCAATCACGACGAATTGTCTCGTTTCTAAGGAGAAATGCAAAATTTGTTATAAATTTTAGGATTATTATGGCGAAATTGGTAATTCGGATATTGTAATGGTCGTGAGTTCGATTCCCATCAAAAAGTATGTTAGCATTTAGGAAATTTTTAAATCCCAATGGAAATATTTAAGCCCACAAAAGTGTGATACGTGTGACATACGAAACGGATATAGCTCTAGCTCAAATATAGAGCATTTGATGTAATTTTTAAACAGTGCCATAATCGAGAATATTCTGTCATCATTCAAGTAAATATCTTCATCCGTTTGAAAATCATGACAGCGTGTGTGCGTGTGAGTGCATCAGCACTTTTCTAGTTGTTTATTTACTTTTTAGAATATTTATGTAACTACAATCAATATGCAAATTTAAATTTTCCATCTGCGTAAAATATTATCTTAAGCATATTTTTTCAATTTTTCTCATTTGATAAAGTAATTTTTTACCTCCAATTCTTTTACTACACAATTTTCTTTAAAGTTAAGACAAAATTTATAGGTCCTCTTATTTTCTATATTTATCATTTCCCAAGTTAAATTCGCATTTATTTACTATTACACTACGCCATACTACTCGTAGTTTCAATAGCGACAAACTACATTTCTTTATTCAAATTCCACTGGTTTCGTCCAACCAATCACAGCGGATTGTCTCGTTTGTAGAGGGAAATGCAAAAACTGAAATAAATCTCGCACCAAGACGTTGCCGATTTGCACTGGCTCGCATTTAAATTCCAACGCGCTTTGGTACCCTGGACTTTTGTTACTGGTTGTCTATCGAGTTCTTGGTGAGAATGACGTAGTTCTTGATTATTTCTTCTAGAATTATCAAGAGTATTTAAGAGGAAGTAAATTCACAACTTTGCAACTATTACCTACTTTTTTAGTTTTACGCTGTTAGTAGACAGAGGCTTGTCTGGTGATACCATTCGGTGACCCGTGCACTCGTTTGCCTTGTCCTTTCCATAAAAAAATGGTAACATAACGTCACTCGGTTCCCCATATATCGCCACATTTTCGAGACATCGCTTGTCAAATCGCAGAACTTAACGTCACATGCTGTCTTGTTGCCACAACAAGCATATAAAATAATTCACTTCCCCGTGTAAGAATCGAACCCATACCCGTCGCGTTTGTAGTCTGACGCTTTACTACTGAGCCGTGATAGCTTACCTATGTATATAATACAATACAAATCCTACATATATATATTTCATTGAAAAACAAACCCGGCAAATTGAAAAGTTAGCACAAACAATGAATTGTCGTAGTAAGGGTAGCTCATTTGAATTCGGTCTCGCTATTTGAATTGGAGATTTTACTGCCTTTAATCTAAAACCAACGGTGGATGATACTGAATGTACCGTTATCCTACTAATTAAAGACAGATGGATACTCCGGAGAGAAGAAATTATGGGCGTTCGCTTTAAATATTTATATAAACGCTTTTAATGGGAATTTTTGTGTGGTTTGACTGGTTTTGTTTTAGTATAGCAGGCAGGAAGAAGTATTCTATAAAATAATGTTAAGACACTATGATCTCCGCTTTTGAACTGAATTCGAGATATTGTGAGATTTTTAGTGCCTAAAATCTATGGAAAAGAATATTTTTGAGAATGTATGTACTTTTTTTTTTCTTCAATCTATTCTTAGCGGGGTAGCCAAAGACAATCAAGGGCTAAACAAGGTTTTTCATTGTATGTCTACGTATACGCAAGCAAAGTTTCAGGCGACTACTTTACAGTGGCGCAGGGGTAGGTACTAGCGCGTGACTGTAAACGAAATTGGTCGTAGGTTCGATTTCCACTCGATTAAATAAAATATTTAATATTTTTATTTCTTTGCTATGGTGTCGAAACCACTTTTTCCCACTCAATAATATAATAGAATGCGCAATGCCTCTAGAATTCGGTGGAAAGTGGGGAGCGGAGTGTTTTAACACTAGGGTTCCTCAGCCTACTATGCTAGAAGCGGGATACAGCGTGAAGCTAAAAAAGTAAAAACTTTAAACAAATCAAAGTTTTCTAACCATCGTCGTTGCTGTTATTAGTTGAACCTCGAATTTTAATTTAATTCAGAAGTTGTTTTGAGTCTTAAGTAGTTTAGTTTATAAAGTCTCTTCAAATTATGTTAGAAAGTTAACAAAAAGGAAAAGATTAACGAGTTCATAATGTAATATAGGAAATTATTTGTTCTTAAGTGGATAACGGAGAGTTATGTCACTGAATTTTTCTAATAACTTTATAGAATTAATATTAATATTAATAATTAACTTTTTAGTTTCTCGCTGTATTCCACAAATAGCAAGGTAGGCGGAGGAACCTAGCGTTAAGACGTTTCCTATCCATGTACATTACCGTAGATGGTTGCAAATAATTCTTTTTTGGATTTCTTTTAATTTTGATTACTTTCTTTACAAATGAACAATGCGCAAAAGATCATAAAACTAACTACAAGACGGCTACGATTGGTACTGTGCGACGTAACTCAACGCCACACCTTGTCTTGATACCAAAGGATTGAAATAGAAATATAAATTCATACTCCGAGTGGGAATCAAACCTACAACCATCACGTTTTTATTCGAAAACTACACCACGACGGCCTCAAAGTTGTAGACAGTATTAATTATAAACACGTTATTATTGTTCTGGAAACACGAAAGAACATCACTTTTGTCAAATAAAGGAGCTGAAAGCTAAGACTTATTAATTTCAGTTAATTTAAAATACAAGTACCCATTAAAAACAACATCTATTAGTATGATGAAATAACTTTTCGTAATAACTTTTTAATTGTAATAAAAATGTCATCTGGTTTTTATATACCCATCTGAAACAGTGGTGGCGTCTGATTGTAAACTCGATGGTAGTAAGTTCGATTCTCAGTAGGGGATCATTACGTCGTTTTGATAAAACTAAGACCGACGAGGCTATCGTGGTTCAGGGGCACAAGCGTGCGACTGTATGCGCAACAGATTGTGGGTTTGATTCATACTTGAGGGATTGAAACATTTATTCTTTTTATGTTCTTCAATTGCTAGTTTTGTTTAGAAAAATAGAGTTATGACATTTCATTATCTTTGAAAATATTATTGATAAAAAAAAATAGAAAATCTTTGTAAAACATTGAATGTAGCGGGATATAAACCAATTTATAATCTTGGAAATTAAATATTTAAATATTCAAATAAATATTTAATCAAATATTTAAATATTAAATATATGAAACATATCTTGCTAATTCGTACATTAAATATTTTTAAGAATATAATACAAATAGACAAACACATATATAAGTATATAGAATTTTTATGTTTTACATTGTATTAAAACTTTCATAATTTAGTTCATTAACGTTATACGCGTTTGCATAATAAGTGTACTTTTCTTATGACGACACCCATGGGCGGTTAGAATGGCTCCCTTGATATGAAATTACATTTTTAACGCCATTTATTTTTCTTTACTCAGGTATAAAACGCTGATTACAGCGTTAAATTAAACATTAAGTTGTAATAAAATTATAATATGACATTAAAATCGATGGTATTGAGTTCAATCTCCACTTGATTAATTCTTATAATAATATTCGTTCTGCTTCTTTTCAGGTCTGAGGCAGTAAGGTTAGTGTACGAGTGCTAAATTACTTGACGTTCAAAAAATGAAACATATAAATTCTTAATTTAAATAAAATTATTTGACTTTGACCAAGTGCAGCGTTCAGTTGCGCTTCTCAAATAAGCTGAGACATTCTCGGAAGTAGAGCGTAATGTGGGTGCATTGTAATAAAAAGTACTAGTAAGGCTTAATGTTATACTAATAACAATTTATTGAAATCAACAACTAAATATCTTACCAATTGTTAACAATGAAATCAAAACAAATAAAAAAACGGAACAATTTTCAAACATTTTATTAAAATATTTGCAATAACACTTTATTTGACACCGGAAACGATAATAAAGGTTGTTTTAAAAGGCAATTTCAGCTTAAGCTTTGAAAGCTTCCCGGAATATTTTATTAACAAGCTTTCGTTCATCTATATTGATTTATCTATATATATACAAATATTATGAAGCTGAAAACTTTGTTTGGTTGAACGCGCGAATCCCAGGAACTACTGGGTTAGATTGAAAAATATTTATGGGATTGTCCATTTATCGGGGTAGGTTATAGGCTTCTTTAAATCACATTAATAGTTTCGATGTAACCTAACTAATTGTGGGTTCGATTCCTACTCGGAGAAATGTTCATTTCCGCGCTCTGGTAACGAAGCAAGCGCGTTGTCTCCGAAAGTGGAGAATGGAAGTATCTTAATGAAAATGGAGTACCTCGGAACATTAAGTTTCCAGGTTCCTTTTGCCTACCTAAAATATATATATGTAAATTATATATACAAGATGAAGCAACACAATTCTTTGTTCTACGTTACCATTAATAATAAATTTTAAACTTTGAATATATAAAATTTAAAATAAACAATCCGAAAGGAGAATGGTAAAATTTTTAATTACAATTTTAATATAAAGCTTTTAATTATTGGATATCATTAATATTTTAATGAAGAGAGCAGTACTCGAAAAAGATTAATTTAGTTAAATTACAATATTTTGATATCTTTGTTGGGTTTATTTATTTTATATACACTTCGTGATGATAAAACAAAAAAAAAGTTGAAATAAAAAAAAAACTGCATGTTTTATAAGCAGAGGGAACCTAGAGATCCACTTCCATCCACCGTTTTGACGCATCGTGTTGCTTTATTATTCCCTCAAGTGGGAATCGAACTCACAACTATCGTGTACAGTCACACGCTTGTGCCCGTACGGCAGCTTTTTCTGCGTCTGCGTGCATTTAAAGTTGCGAATGATATCTTGTTAGTAAAAAATATATTTCAAATTACTTAAGGCCGTCGTTGCGTAGAGGCACAAAAGTGTGACTGTAACGCGATGGTTGTGGGTTCGATCGCTGCTCGGGATAATGAACTATTATCTATATATATAAAAGGACTTGTCCTCACTGACTGAGGTAAGACGCACGCACAGCCGTAACCGCTGATGGTAGACACGTGGAATTTGGACAGATGTTTACTTTCGTAATCTGGACATCCACTAAGAAGGGATTTTGAAAAATTTTAACCCTAAAGGGGTGAAATAGGGGTTGAAAGTTTGTATGAAAAAAAAATTAAATTGGCACCGATTTTCATAAAATTTGAAATTTAGATTTTTAAAAGTATTTAATTGAACACGTGTTTCATCGTTTTCTAGAATTCTCCTCCTAAGGGTGCAAATAAGGAGTTGAAAGTTTGTATGGAAAAATCTTTAAATTGCCACCGATTATTATAAAATTTGAAATTTAGACTCTTAAAAATATTTAATTGAACATGTGTTTCATAGTTTTCTAGAATTCACCCACTAAGGGTGCAAATAAGGGGTTGAAAGTTTGTATGGAAAAATCTTTAAATCGCCATCTATTTTTATAAAATTTGAAATTTAGACTCTTAAAAATATTTCATTGAACACATGTTTCGTAGTTTATTAGAATTCACCCCTAAATACGCAAGCGAAGCTGCGCGCGTCCGCTAGTTTATTAATATTTACATTTCTTCGCTCTGGCACCGAGGAAAAAGTCCGGCGTTGATTACCACGCAATACCTAATTAAAATAATAACAAATAAATAAAAATAATAAAAATAAAATATGTATATCTCTAAAATAAAATTTGCTAAAATTACAATTTCAAATATTTGTTTCTAAGAAACTTTTCTTGAAGTCACTTTGACTTCGAGCGAAGTAAACTGAATAAAGAAACTTTCAAACTATTAATATGGTTTCTGAAGAATAAAAAAATATACCGCAAAAGTTTACCGACGTATGTATGTATATCACGAAGTCTAGAAGACTAGAAAATAATGATTGTTATGTTTGTTTTTACGGTTGTTATATTATAAATAAAATAAATTTACATATAGTAGGTACAGCAAATTTTTAGTTTCAATGTTTCTCAATTTAACGTGTATGTTTTTTTATTACTTTTTGTGCATGGCTTTTGTACTTTTTTCTCATTTTTAGACAACCTGTATAGTAATAAAAGTAGAGTATTTGTATTAAATATATTGTGTTTCTATTAGAACATAATATTTTAATATTCTAAAGCTCGCATTGAATAAGCTTTTTTATAAAGGAAAATCAAACATATTTCGACTTAAAACTCTATAGTTAAGTGTTTTTTAAAAGCGAAAACTCACCACCAAAAAAGCACAGTCCGAAAATATCCACTCGACAAAGTTTTTCACAAAATTTCGAAACAAACTTGAAAGTTTCGTTCAAAATCCGCACCAAATTTCACGTCCACCCCGCATAAGGTACGCTAGAAAACTGAATAGGATGAATACTCCGGGAGATAAATACAAAAATACAAATACATCAAACAACCTTAAGCTAAACAAAATTGAACTATATTACAATAAGTTAAGAGCTACAAAAATTTTCTCAATTGCTTCCAAAGAAAATCGTATAACGCTCAAAGCTATTTTCGCTTAGAAAATTCCCTTTAACTCTTATTACAGGGGAATAAAGTAGAAATTATAATTTTGTGGTTGCACGCATGGTTGCGGTTAACATTTGGTGGTTGCCCGATTTCATATGGACACTAATTTGTGTTACAAAACTCGGGAATGCCACGAGTAATGTGCTTGATTGATGTGCTTTTCCTTGTAACGTTTCCTTTTTATTGTAACTTATACTTGTTTTTGAGTGGTGTGAAGGTATTCTTGTTATTTCTAATGTTTTTCTTACTTTTTTTCTTTCCTGCGTAGTAAGGAATACAGAGGGAACCTGAGTGTTAAACTATGTTATCTAATTTCCGCCCAATTTTTGAGTTACTGCGTGTTGAGTAGCGAAACTCAACGCTGCCCCTTGTGTTGTTTCCAGAGCGAGAACATAAAAATAGTTAATTTCACCGAGTAGAAATCGAACCCACAGCGATCGCTTTTAGATTTATACCTTCACACTTTTTCTCTCATTCTTCCCAACTTTTCAAGCAATTTTCTGTTCGGTGAACAGAAGTGTGTTAACGGGAACGGGTAGTACAGAAAATATTTTAACACTAGATTCCCAGGTTCCCTCTGCGTATCCGGGCTATATACGGGATAAAGCGTGAAGCTATTGACAGAATTAAAAAAAACAACACGTATTATTATATTCAGCTATTTAATATTTTTTACGTTTAGTACAGAGTTAAGTGAATATCTTACACAAAAAATAAAGGAATTTTATGACCCCTTAACATTTTAAGGCTATCCGGGGAAATATTTATATTTATATTATAACATAGACGTTTTCACGATCTGTTTACAAAAGGAAACTCAGTATGGATATTATAGAATTTCTAAAATTATCAGATCGCTTGGCACTGCGTTCACTCTGGGCAACCAGAGAAAAAAGGTAAATAAAATGAATAAAAACAAAATTGCCAGGGCCGGAGTTCAGTTCCGCTACTCAAATTGATTCTTTCTGCAATAAGCTGTGTAATTATAATATTCATTAGTTGTACATTTGATTCGAATTCGGGAAATTCATTATTGTTATTAACAAGTTCTAATAATAAGAGACAGCGCGACGTTTCAACGAAATCGAAAACGAAGAAACATAACACTAGATTCTCTCCGCCTACCTCATAAATGTGATCTGATTAAATTTAGAAAGAAAAAAACATTTTGAAAAATAGTATTGTTAATAATGACTCCTCAGTCAAGAATTGAAGTGGCTACCCACTAAAGTGTTAGGTAGAACGCAAATAAGCCGGTTTTCAAACTATATCATACTAGTGCGAGTATAATAAAGAACAATAGGCAACCGAAGCAGGAAAAATCGATAGAAGTTTAAAACAACATTTTTTACATAAAAAGTCGCATACAGTGTATACAAAATTGCAATATCTTTTTGTTTTGGTGTATTTTAATTAAAATCATTGTGGAGCAGCACATAAAATGAGAGAATATGAGAATATTTATTTTACATGAAACTAAAATGTGGTTAAATATGTTGTTATGGTTATAGTTGTTTTTAGTTTTACACTGTACTTCGTATATAGCGGGGTAGGCAGGGTAAACTTAGTGTTACGACTCTCCTTTCTCCACTTTCTGCCCTATTTTTCAGGCATTGCATGTTGGGAATAACGGTTATACGACGAACGAATAACGGTTGGAACTGAAAGCCGCAAATTTGAATTAATTCCTTCAAATTTGAATTGAACCTACAACCGTCACGTTAACAGTCAGATGCCTTGCGCTGCGTAGTGACGGTTTAAACCAATTCTAAATTAATATTTTTTCAAACTTATTTAAGCAAGAAAATGTAATAGAATGTTGAAAATTTTATTTCAACGTTCTTCTATGCAACTTAAAAAAAAAGATAAACTTTTACAAACATTTTCTGTAGCATACCGTTGAGTAAATAGGAATTCAATCGATTTAAGCTTTAGTTTTTTTAAGGAAATAAATATGTTTATTTTAAGTGAAACTGTTGGTACAGACTAGTAAAATATACTTCTGATATTTTTTCATTTTGTTGTAAATGAATATGTTTTTTTAGTTAGAGAGAGAGAGAGAGAGAGAGAGAAATAGTGAGAGAGAGCTTAGTAGACACTCACTCTTTACTTTCCTTCCGGATTTGATATATAGTCACGAAGTTTTTTGAATGAAAAAATATGCTCAGATGGTTTGGACACGTGGAATAAATTATTAATGAAAGAATGGTAAAAAATATTTATGAAAGAAAAAGAAGAGAGAAGAAGAGAGACGTAGAGTATCTTAATTGATCTACCAAAACACAGTATCAAAGATACTGAAGGAAGGTCTAGGTATTAATTAAAATAGGTTCCCACATAAGCCGCTTTTCGATTCAATAGTATGGATTCCCCATCAAATTTAACGGCAAGTAAGTTCGCAACAATGTCGAAGTCATGAAGTTTGACCGAAAACGCTAATTTGGAACCAATCTCGGCGCTGTCATGAAACAATGCCACTAATTCTCTTCCAAAGGTATGTGGTATGTGCCGTTTTCAACATTTTTTATTTATTTTCTATAAAAATTAGTTTTCTATAAAGTAAGAGTACGAAAATTGTACCCAAGATTCAAGTTTATTAAGCTGCTGCTATTAAATCTAGATTGCGTAAAAATAATATGTAATTAAGATAATCTAAGATTGCAAGAAAAAAGCTGTGGACCATATATGTTTTGGTCTTTAAAGGCTAGACACTCTTGCATCTTCTCAATCCAGCAATGGCAAAGATTCTTTCGGCTCAGGTAAAGTAAAACAGCAAGCCACCATGTGGAATATCAGACTTAATATGGCTTTGTTATATTTTGACGATTATTTTATCAGGACGGTAAAGTCGAATAGGGTATAAACTATTTAATTCCAGACGTGAGAACTATTCTACTGAACAAATACCGCACTCTAGTTCGACAAATGTTTGTCCAAGGTTTGTTCAAATATTGTATATTTTATATTTACTTAATAACTTTTGACTGTTGAATAATATCAATATTTAATTGTAGTGTATATTATTTTTTTATCCTACCTTCCGCATAAAACCTGAATGTAACCTTAAGAGTACTTATTTATTTATTTATTTCAATACTTTATTACACCATAATAGATATTAATTAACTAAAACACAAAACTAAAAACAAATATAAATTAACTTTAACATAAAACATACACAAGAAACCTTGACAAAGACCTAGTGCTTAGACATTCCGTTTGCAACACGAAATGCCTCGAAAATTTTTAACATTAGCTTGCTATATGCGGAAACAGTGGGAAGCTGTAAAAAATACGTTGTTAGATCCAGCCACTGCGCTAGATGATAAAAATATTCCTACAAATGATTTTCAAAAGGAAAACCAATTTTCATCCATTTCTTAAACCAAAATGAGAGTTTTACTCAATTTAATTCGAACAGTTCATAGAAGTGATGAGTAAATACTATAGCGATTAAGATGTTGATTCAATTCCAAAGTCGATTGCAATCCGAGATTGTGGGAGATACGTCAATATTGGTGATCTTTGATTTGTATAGAAATTTTAATTTAGGGTTCTTTGAAAGCTCTATTTTTAAAGCTTTTGAACATAAAATTAAGTTTACATAGTGTAGCTTTTGTATTGAAATGAAAACATTA
>JAEBDU010000065.1:40507-78567 GCA_016802625.1 Heliconius numata
TTGATATTTCATGTAAAATAAGCATCGACGGTGAATCTACAAACATTTTTATTATGTCCATGCGTCCCCTGGACTTCCTCATCGTGGGATTCCATAATACATGTGTTAGTGCCTTGGCAGCGATAACCAGTGGTATTTTTACATATATGGATCTCTCTGAAACACTCGGCTCTGTGACATTTAAGAGTGCTTAATTCAAAAAGATTTTCTGTATTTTCAGCACATCTACAGACCTGAAATAAAATATCTATCTAATAATTAGGTAATAATAATTAATATTTGGTTAAAGGAATAAATATTGTTACTATGTTGTTAAAAATTTAATCATTTTAGTGATTTATTTTTTGAACCACACATATTATTTAAACTAAAGAATAAATTTGTAATTTTCCTTTCTATTTGTAAATCTCTTTTAAAGTTAACAAATCTTATTTTAAGTTAATAAGGCACCTAAAAGCAAAGCAGCGTATTCCTATTTTAGTAAAATTTAAATCGCATTCACCCGTTTTCGTACTTTACGTCGCAGCCTTAGGAACTTTGGCCTCCTTCTGGCACATGGGCAGCCTCTTCTCATTTGTTTTCGCCTTTCAGCGGAATTTTCTAATTTCAGTCTAAGAGTACAGCATTTGTCATTACAGGAATTACAGGAATAAGATGCACCTTAAATTTTAAACGCGTCAGATTATGGGCTCGATTCATATTCGGTGTTGAGTTTCTGAGCTTAAGGTAAAGTCAAATTAAATATTTTAATTAAAGCATTATCGTGAATGGGAATCGAACCCATTCGAACCACATGTTAAGCGCAAACATTATAGAAATATTTCAATTTATACTAACCCATGTTTTATAAATATTATGCGTCAAAAAATTCCGAAACAAGATGAAAGCCAACTCGATCGACTATTTTAATGACAATATGTTTTTAAAATATTTTTTGTTGTAGTTTTAATTAGCGAAAAAAATTAAAATAAATACTTTGATTTTGAGTCCAATCGATCGATTCCCACTAGATGAATTGAAATATTTAATATTTTCATTTCATGGCTTTGGTAACAGACAAAGCACACTGTTGAGTTCTGACATTCAACACACAATGCATCCAGAATTCGGCGGAAAATGGGGAAGAGTGTCTTAACACTAGGTTCCCTCTGGTCGGGGCTGAACGCCAAGCAAATACATTTTGTACAATCCTATTAGAAGAGATGGTAAAAATGTTATTTTTTTTTATTTCACAGAGGCTCCTTAGAGGCTTCTTTTCAGTAACTATAATATTATAAATAAATATCTAATTTCTATTATAAATAAAGACTTATAACGTTAAATCGTTTTCCCACTGCGCCAAGACCGCGTCAAATATGTCAAACATGCCAAAACTAATATACAGTAATCGCAAAGTCAACTGAAGGAGACACACTTCGGTTGAACAGTCACCATTGCAATATAAACTCAAAACAAGCAATTAAACAACTGACTACAGATTAATTATTTGTTTAACCAACAAACTTCGCCAGCTTTAGTATTGATTGTCGTTGGAATGTTATATTGTGAATGTTGCTAAAGTTGGTGTGCTTCAAGGTTTGATTTTGTGACCTAATATGTTTTTTGTATATACTTGAATGTGTAATATAAATGTTATTTTTAAAATATATATATATTTTTTTCCAAATTTGTAAGAAATCATTAATATTTCGATTTCCAGTAGGTTTAAATATTGAAATTATCAGAAACAATGGGAAGCATAAGCATGTACTTTATAGCTTGTACATGTAGTGTAGTTTAGATACGGAACATATGACTAATTAAAGAAAACTTTAATATTTTAAACACATCCAAAAGCCAGAGAAGAAACCAAATAACCAATAAACTTTAATACTTTATTGAGGTCTAGTTTAACCACTACGAGCTATTGAACCATCGCGGCTTACCACACAAACTGGCTACGGAGTTGAGCAATCAATGCTATCTGTTCCGTTTCATAGAATTGTGAACATTAGTATACAATCAAGCTTAATGTCGTTTAATTAATTATATGTTATGTTATGTTTATATATTAGATATGACTATTGTGGTGCAATTACCAATTTCCGCTTCGGGCAATGATTGTACTCTAGTTTTATGTACCGCTGGTCAGTGAAACTTTAACCTTTAACTTTAAATTTAACCTGAAACTTTAACTTTAACAAGTAATGAAACCGTCGTAGTGCAGCGATACAGTGATCAATCACTGTATATCGCTCTAAACATGAAGGTCGTGCGTTCAATTCCCACTAGGGAGAATGAATTGTTTTCTTGTCTTTGCGCTGGTAACTAAACAAAGCGCAGCGCTTAGTTCCGCCTTTTAATGTCTGGAAATATGGGCGGAAAGTGGGAAAAGGAGTCTTTTTACACTAGTTCCCTCTGTCTATCCTGCATATAGCAAGATACAGCGGGAAGCCAAAAAAACAATCAATCCCAAGATAAGTGGAAGCAGATTTCTCAAAAAGAATGCCGTCACCAATAAAACATCTACAATTTTACAGGCAATTTTAATGAAAAGCATTTCTCATTGGAAAGGGATATTTTTAAGACGCCTCAGATGAAAAGCTGAAAGTCGCTCGAGTGGAAAATTGGATGCTTCAGAACGCTTAAATCGATGCCCTAATTTAGAAAGGTTCGTGTTTCCTTATGTTACCTTCTACTATGATCTTTTGAACGTATGTTTCATTCATAATGAAGATGTCCTATATTAATAAAGTGATTGGTATTGAATTTATTGCTTCTATGAACAGGGATTTAGTTTGAAATAAGGAATAGGAGTAGGTTTATTTTTTGTCAAATCACGACTCGTTATAAAAGGATTTTATTTTTATCTTCACGCTGTATCCCGCAGTAGGATGTAGGGAAAACAGTGTTAAGATACCTCCGTCCCCAAGCACTGCCCAATGTTTTACAAGATGAAAAATTTAAGTTTGTCATATGCCCATATGCACTCATTTTGTTTGAAGAGAACTACATATATAAACTTGAAATATTTTTATTCCTGTGAAATAAATATAAATTATCACTTTTGAGATTTTTCCCTTATTTATATTGTAAGTTCTCATATCATTGTACCTACCTCCACGTGATTTTGAGATAAATGGTCTTGATAGACAAACAAACAGTCAACAAAGTTATCCTACAAGGGTTCCGTTTTTATATTTCCAGGTAATGAACCCTAAAAACAAGAAATAAATAGAAAAACATACTACATGGGCTATCTTTATATTTCATTAACAGTTACTGTCCATATATGAAGAATAAGTATAGCATAAACCTAGGAAATGTATGACATTAACAGTTTTCCACATACCTTACTAATATGAAATAGGACTATATAAAAGAAAATAGCTATCATCTGACCATCTTAGACGAGTTTCAAGCAATTTCCCGCTCCAGTGCGTTTACGAACAAAACGGTAGTTTCAAACTGATTTTATATGAAAACTTTGTGTAGGTGAGAGATAAATGGAGTTAAGTTCAAAAGTTGTTTGGATTTCGCTGATTCGAGCTCTTTTCGGTTTATTTTTTTTATTGGACTTTAATGATTTATTTAAGTAAGTTGGTTATTAGTTTGGACTTTTGTTGAAAGGAACGGTTCGAATATTTGCTGTGTCAGAATTTTCAATTTATAGAACCTAATGTAGTAAGTATGTAGTGTAATGGCATCATTGAAGTAAGTATATTTTAATGCCACTAAAGTGCCAATGGTTAGTTGTTTATTAAAAATGTGGATAAATAAATAGAAGTCATCATGTTGCAGTGGAACAGCGTGATGGTTGTGAGTTCGACTCTTAATCGTGAGATTTAGTATTTACACCCCACTCTGGTACTACAGATGCGGCGTTTAATGCCGACATTCAACACTGTGAATAATTTGATTTATATACTATTGTTAAAAATTATTCTGTTTCGAAATTAGATTACTGAGGCCAGTCTTGGCGCAGGGGCGCAAGCGAGAATGCTTAAGAAATGCTGAAATGCTGCTTTACCCCGCTAGGGATAAGTTATAAGGCTCAATAAACAAATAAACCCCAGGACCAATAAAAGGCATATAAAAAATATGTTCTAACATTTATATTTTCGAAATTTAATTTCAATTAAATCGACGATTTACACGTTGACATTAATAATTATACATAAATAAACATTAAACAATCAGTCTTTTTGAAGATAACGTTTTATTCGCTACATTTTCTAAAGAAGCGTAATTACATCTAAAATACATGTATGACGCTATCGCTTCTATATTCAGAGCCAGATTTAGGGATATGAGTACCTTTAATATTTTTTCAAATAATTGATCAATATGAAAAGTGCGAATATTTTTACCATCTGATTTTTTTTTATATTTATTGTAGAGTCCTTAAATCCGGCCCTGTCTATAATAATATAATTATGTTATTACAAAAATGTATGAGATCAAAATGTTACTATAATATAATAAATATAAATATTATCGAATGTAAATTATAAAAAAGAAATCTATAAAAAAAATAATATTTTTACAATAGAGAAGTATTAATAATTAGGTTCACTTTTGTGGAAGATATTTTAATAATGGTTCATATAGATAAGCAATGCTATTCCACAATTATATATAAAAATGTTTATAGAATAAAAAAATTGGCAGTGCAATTGTTAGTTTTGAGCACTTGCTTAATATTAAGCAATAGTTAAAATAATTTAATATAAGCAAATAATATAATATGATATTGAAAAAAACTCAATGAGTCATTCTATTTTTGAGAGACATGCTTGAGTAGTGAAACTCAACGCTGCCTCTTTTCAAAGAAACTAGGTAAATACGGTTATTATTAATATAAGTTAGAAATAGATTAGATATTATAATTGCATTTGATGCCAGTCGTGGGGTTTAATGCCACAAGTGTGCGATTATAAACGCGACAGGTCATAAGTTCGATTCCCACTGAGGGAATGAAGTATTTAATATTTCATTTCTGCGCTCTGGTAGCAAGGTAAAACGCGATGGCGTAGTTCCGCCAACAACGCGATGCCTCCAAATGGGTGAAAAGAGGAGAACGGGAGTGCCTATACACTAGGTTCCCAGGTACAGATATATAGTCTTACATTTTTAAAATAAAATTAATTTACAATACAAATACATACAAGAAAATAAAATAAATTCCTTAATATTAGATTAAAATTTAAAAATTTCTTAACATCTAACAGTAACTTACGCATATCGAAATGAACACAACCATTAAAATAATTCTTAAGTTTACTCATTTTGTATGTTTGATGGCTACCTATGATGCGGGACTCTGCATGCTTCTAGAACAAAAGTTTATATATTTAAATATAATTATATTTTAAAGTGCTAATAGTAAATAGACACAAGCGTGCGTGTGTACGGACACCGGAATGACGGAACTCAACGCCGAGCTTTGCCTCGCCTTACCAGAGCCAGAAAATGAACATATTATTTAATATTTTGTTTCTTGGAGTGGGAATCGAACCCATAACCTGTCGCGTTTAAAGATACACGCTTGTGCCCCTGCGCCAGAACTGGCCTCAACATACTTATAATATTAATTTAAATAAACATTGTTAATACTTACTTCTTGGAGCGCTTTTTAATGTGGTTGTTCGTGAAACACAATCGCTTTCCTCTGACTCTGATCTCATTTGAAAGCTTGTTTCTAAAAATTATAAATTAATTAATTTATTAAAAGAATAAAAAATTCAATATTAACATTAATGTATTTCGATTTTATGTTAGTTCCAGAAAAAAATACCACACACTATGGAAAACAAAAGTAATTTTTTTCTCATTTAAACTGACCTATCTAATCGACATAATAAACATAGCATCAATTAAGATTTAAGAGGACCTATGTAAATAACTTAATACTCCCTCAATTAAGGAAATTATTAATTTAAAAAAGTATACAGTAAACAGAATACATAGTTTATCTCAGAAAATAATAATAATAATGTAAGATTTTAGCATAGTTAAATAATAACAATAGTATTTCAGTAAATATTAATTTCAATATTTATTGAAATACTATTTAATTTATTGTTAGTTTTGTGTGGGATTTAAAAATATAAATAAATGGTTTACCACTATCATATCTCTTGCTGTTGCCGGGCAGCATTCTTCCAGGTGCCTCTTGGTTGTCCACGTGACCGAATGTACGGAACCCGATTGCGAATTGCGCGTACGGACTTATTTCGTATAGTTCTGGAAAGAAATAAATTAATTAAAGGAACGGACTTAGATTCCCTCTGCCTACCCTACTGCAGGATACAGTATAAAGCTAAAAAAATGTTGAGTTCTTTCTTCCGGTCTGGTTCTTGTCTGTCTGGGGTAGTCCAAGAGAATGGAGTGGCTTAACACTAGGATCTATCTATCAATAGATAATATTATAAGATTAGATATTAGATATTTAATAAATATTTACTAGTTTTTTTATACAGATAAACATAATAATACCAAATTTACTAATAAATACTTAAAATTTTATCAAAAATTACTACTGAAAATACTTGTATTCTCCATACATACCATGTTTAGCATCAGCAGTAAGATGTACAGGTGTACTGTACACTCTGTTATTGTCGGGCGCTGCTTGAGGATTGGTGGCAACGTTGCGTTCTGATTTACATTCTCCAGTTAGCGAGTTCCTGTATTCAGTTAGTCTTTGGTGACTGAAATTTAAAAAAAAATAAGAAATCAAACTTGTTTTGGTAAACCTAAAGATAATATGTGGTCTTTAAAATTTGTAGTATTAAATGATGACATAAAAACTTTCTTTTTAATATAAACTGTTTAGATACCCCTAATAGAAATCGAACCCACAACCATTATAAAATAAACATAATATACTTACTTATGTCGCTTAACAAGTATATAGAGACATGTGCATAAACAAATTAATAACAAAATAGAACTGCACACGATCACCAGCATGTTGATGTCGTAGTAATCGGTAGGTGGGCCTATAGATTCTGAAAAAAGAAAAAATTGACATAAAGAAAATCTTTTTTTTAATATTTACCCTAAAGAATTTTATAAAAATCTTAACTTCTCGTCCTCTTAAATTATGTTTTACTAGCGGATGCGTGCAGCTTCGCTTGCTTATTTAGGGGTGAATTCTAATAAATCACGAAACATGTGTTCAATAAAATATTTTTAAGAGTCTAAATTTCAAATTTTATAAAAATCGGTGGCGATTTATAGATATTTCCATACAAACTTTCAACCCCTTATTTGCACCATTAGGAGGGTGAATTCTAGAAAACCATTAAATATGTGTTCAATTAAATACTTTTAAAAATCTAAATTACAAATTTTACAAAAATCGGTGCCGATTTAAATTTTTTTCCATACAAACTTTCAACCCCTATTTCACCCCTTTAGGGTTAAAATTTTTCAAAATCCCTTTTTAGTGGATGTCCAGATTACAAAAGTAAGCATCTGTCCAAATTTCACGTTTCTACCATCAGCGGTTACGGCTGTGCGTGCGTCTTACCTCAGTCAGTGAGGACAAGTCCTTTTATATATATAGACTAGCGACCCTCTTGCGGCTTCGCCCGCTTTTACTACTGGATTATTCGTATAATGTATGTTTGCAAAGCACTTAAGATAATGTGAAAATTAATTAAACCCTAATGCAACCCGCATTTTAGTAGTTTCAATAAGGATTTTCCAATTGTTTTACACAGCAAGGATTTTTTAGTAGGTACCGTAATTTTAAATCTGTGCTACTAATCTTTTCAAGTACTTATTAAAATATATTTAAATGACTATTTTTAGATAGTTAAATGACTATTTTTAAACGGAAGAAATTATAAACAAAAGCCTACCTACTAATAACTAATACAAAAAATATGAAACCAAATATATCGCACTGAAATAATACATTCAACTCGAATTATCCAATACGTGCAAACGCATCTAAATCTTCGTTGCCATAAAGGCAGGCGGATTTTTTTTCGAGCTTGTGGTTAATGCTGAAGAGGGCGTGGCTGCCTGTGAGGAAAATTAAATAGAATGCATCGGCCGGGATCGAACACGGGCCGCCCGCGTGGCAGGCGGGCATTCTACCACTGAACCACCGATGCGTGTAAGGCAGGCGGGCGCGGCGGACGCGCTTGTATAAGCAAAACGTCGCGGGACGCGTTTCGCAGCAAGGATTTTTCGATATTGTAACAACTTTTAAAGTACTTATTAAAATGAAAAACAGTGAAAGACAGTTTTGATCTACATTAAATGGCCAACGTAACTAATATACTTATTTATATGCTGAGAGTAGATAAGTGAAGGATAAACTAAAGGATAAGTGAAACTTGACTCGATACAGCTGATGTGTGAACGGCGTGATGTGTTAACAATTAAATGCGTTTTTCTCTAAAACTATTCGCAATTTCGAAATAGTGTAAAAAAGCAAATGTTATCTTCGTTTAACGTAGAAAATTAATAAAGTATTTTAAAAGATAAGGATTAATACGATTATGGAAAAATATCCCTCACAATAAAAAATATATAGAAATTACTATTTTTAGACAGAAATATGATCACTACACGTTATCCTTAAAAGATACGAATATGCCGTCGCGGACTTTTTTGTAGATCTTATTAAGAGGAACAATACTCCAGTATATTATTTTCATGTAGTACTTACCATTAAAGCAGCGCATGCGCGGAAGTGTCTCAACGGGTAGGACTTTATACACATTTATAGTATTCATGTTAACTTACATAAGAATGTACAAATAATAAACTATATATAAACCTTTCCTGAGAAATACTCGACCTAATGGTGAAAACCGCATCAAAATCCGTTGGGTGGTTTAGAAGAAGAAGAGTTAGAAAGTTCAGACAGACACGAAAAGCGACTTTGTTTTATAAGATATAGGATATCTTCATGAATGGAAATCTGACTGGTCTGGAAAATTGCAGGATAGGCAGGGAACTCTGTTCCCAACTTATTCGCGGATTTTTGAAAGATTGCTTGTTGAGTGGAAGAGTGCGCCGCGCTCTTGGTTTGGTACCAGTATCGGTAATAATTAATTACTCTAAGTGGGAATCGAACCCACAGCCGTTGCGTTACAGTCACATGCTTGTGCCCCTGCACAACAACGGCCTCAAACGAATTATTTTTACTTAAAAAAAAACATAAATATATCTCACCTCCTTGCACAGTAGTAGTAGCATACATGTACATGGCCGCGTCTACGCCTGCCGCGTTTTCAGCGAGGACACGAACCTGGTACCAATGGGCCGGTGTAAGAGATGATATGACGAAGGAGTTTGGAGTTGCTAGTGGACTGTTCCATACTGGGTCTATTGGCTGGAATAATTATATAAAAATATTATATTTAAAATTTAAAAAAAAATGTTAATTTAATATTTTTTTAATTAGTAAGAAACCTTACCTATTACAGTTCATATTTTACAAACGTTAACAATAAACATTTTCATGCTCAATGTATCTAAATGTTAAAAAAAAACACTTTTTAAACACTTAAGTAGCTTAGCTTTTTTGTTAACTTAATAAAAGAAAAAGTGGCACAAGCGTGTAAATTTAAACGTTTTCATTTTTTCGCTTTGGTAACAAGGAAAACCACGGCGTTGAGTTCCGCCACTCAACCTGCAGTGCCTAAAAAATTAAGAATTTTTCGTGGGGCAAAGAGTGTCTTAACATTCGGTTCCCCGTGTCTATCCTGCCATACGCAGCGCGGAGACAGAGAGCAGCTAAAATATAAACAATAGCATGCTTCCTCGTACCAAGCGATTCTCCGCTCTCCGCCATAGCTTCACTCCATATTCTCTATAATCAACTTCCCATCTGGTAATCTCGCAGCCATTATCTTCCCATCCACTTAACTGTATGTATATATGTGTTGCGTTACTCCAGAACCATTCTGTTGTTGTGGGTGATATTGGTACTGAAATTGAAATGAGAGAATTAAAAAATCTACATAGTTTTTCTTCAAAAAACAATATTAACCATATAAAAATATTACCTCCACCCAAAGTCATAGCATCAACATAAGCTGGTTGAGAAGCACCAACGCTGTTAGCTGCTGTCATTCGCAATGAGTATTTTGTACCGCATTTCAAGCCTTCCAGTGTGTATTCTTGGACACTCTGTACTGTGACACCTTTGTCTGACCACGTGTCTTGCCATGCCACGTTTGCTTCTTTCCATGTTAATTCATATACTGAAATAAGATTATATCTTATTTATATGTTTAATGGTTATTAATTATATATAAGGACCCATTGTGGGTCGGTACGAAAGAGTTTGATTGTATGTAATGATAGTCCCACATTTCTTTCATGCTTGGCTCCTACTCTGGTTTCTGGAGTAAATATTATAGGCAAATCTTAAACTATTTATGTAGGTGTAACTTTTCAGGTGGCGTTTCACAATTAAAATTTATATATAAAAACAAACTATAGATGACTTACTGATCTTCTGATTCTTCCCACTCTTCCGTGGTTGATCCCATAGTAAATGCAGAGCATTCTTATGCGATGTCACTCTTAAGACAGGTGGTTCTGGCGTCGGAAGTACAGATACCTCGTAAGACACTGAATCTGAACCGTATAGGTTCTTAGCTAGACATGTGTAGTTACCACTTAGGGATTGGTCTATATCTGGAATAAAATGTAATCATTTATGCAATAAATTATAGTAAACTCCTACTAATTTAGTAAATTTGTATGGTTGTACTGATTTTGATATATGGCTGAAGAGATTTGGGTGGGTGTTGGAACATAGCTTTGCCCCGCGATTTGGCTCGTTAATAGAGTAAGAAAATTAAAATATTAAATATTTACTTCCGCCGAGTAGAAATCGAAACCATAAACGCTGCCTTTGCAGTCGCATACTTTTGCCCTTGCGCCACAACGACATCAGAATTACATTACTATTTTAAAATATTTATGTAACCCAAAAACCTATATTAACTTACTATTAATGAGTAAGCTGTCGTCGTGATTCCTTGTAAATCTGGGATGGTGGGTGATAATATTATGTTTATGATACCACACGGTGCGAGGTGGTGGCGATCCCACACACTGACATACTAGCAGTAGAGATGAACCGACTCCTACTGATATTGCTCCACCGAGAGACGCTACGCCAGCTACCACTGGGAAAAAAATATATTATGTAGTATATGCCTTTATAATATCATTCTTCATACTTTCGCTTAGTCCATGCAACCATTGCACAGGCAGACATACATAAATTGACTAGTATAAAGCAGACAAATATAGTCTCTGTAAGTGAGAAGAGTAGAGAAGTGACTAAGAAACTGCACAGTAGTCAAGTATTCAGATGGTAACGGAGTATTTTAACACTATTTTTTTTTGTCTTAATATACACATCTATTATTAAAACCTTACCACGTCCATTAACCTCAACATGCACTCTACTGCTCGGTGCACCTTCCCCCGCGCCGGTGTGCGCACGCACGAACACTTCGTACATGCCCGCACTAAGACCGGATAAGGGGAATGTCAACTGACGTGACAGATTCAATTCCTGTGTCGATTCAACTCTGTAGCTCTGTGGGGCGCTGGTGCTGAATGAAACAAAGGATACGATTGGGATTAAAATAATCAAATAATTGGAAAATGACTATTTGGAAAATAATAAAAGTGTTTGTTTAAATCAAACGAGTAGTTCCTGGGATTAGCATATTAAACCAATATAATTCTTCAATTTTATATTATAAACATTAAAAAAACTACTATTTTTTAGATTTACCTTGTAACTGGCTTAACATATATGGTATAGTGCGTTATGTCTCCATTAGGTTGATCAGGTTTTTTCCAACTGACGAGAACTGATGTCGGCGAAGATACTAAAGCCTTTATAGCCGACGGTGGTCCTGGTACTGGAACAGATGAAAATTTGGTTGTTTTAATCAATTTTGTTTAAAATAAGTATTATTATTTTTTCTAATTTATTATAATTAATTTAATTTGTAACAAATCAAGGCAAGTAAAGGTCTATATTAGATTTATTTTATTTTATTCTTACCATCCTGTAAGGTAGTGCATACAACTGGATATGAAAACGGTCCAACCCCATAATTAGAAAATCCTGCAACTTTTATTGTATAATTTGTATATTTAAGAAGACCTTGAAGATATAATTCTGTATGTGGTGTTGTTATATTGGCCCATGGTCCATCTGAAAAGAGTAAATTTTGTAATTAAATATCTATCTATAATTTGTAGGTGGTTGCACGTTCAATGCTCGAGCTGAGTTGGTAGTAGCAGATGCAGCCACTATAACATAACAGCTATTATAACATTACATTACAAAGATTTAAATAATACTTGGACGGTTTCCAATAGTTCAAATCCCGCTACATTTATATTTTTTGTTTCCTTAAAAAAATATATTTTTTAAGTTCAAAAATAATACTTTAAAAATAATTAAAATATCAATAACGTTTACCATCAGTACAGTAATGTACAGTATAACCGAGTAGCGTAGTTCTCGACAGCTGCCGCCACGCCGCACGTACTGAAGTGGACGACGCGCCTACACATTCCACGCTAGATGGCGCTTCTTCGGGAGCTAGAAATATATAAAAATAAATATATAATAGTGAAATTTGTTCTCTTTTCCTTTTTCCCTATTTCTTTGCTCTGATAACAAGACAAAGTGGTGGCATTAAGTTCCACCACTCGTAAAAATTGGGCAGTGTGAGTGTTTGGTGGTCTAGCCTGGTTATATACCGTTCGCAGAGGTAGCCCAGCTTTGTCTTGTTATAAGAACCAGAAAATAAAAATAATTTACTCACGATGACCTTATTATAAGATCTATCGTAGGCCTTATAAGATATATGGTATTGAAATACAAATTTATACATACCGCCTTCTCTAGTTGTTTGGTATACAGGTAGAGAAAATGGACCGTTCCCAGCCGAGTTGAATGCGCTCACCGATACTGCATATCTATAAAAAAAACATATTTTGATTTCATAATTATAGCTTTTAAAAGAAAACTTAATTAATTATATGAGGAGGCCGTCGTTGTACAGTGAGAGAGCGTTTGACTGATGGTTGAATTCTCATTGGGAGAATGACTGTTTTAAATAATATTTAGAATATGTGGGGAACGGAGTGCCTTAACACTAGGTTTACTTATTCTGCTGTGTGCGAGATATAGCATGAAGCTGTATTGAAATATTCATATGCTTAAAATTTAACTTTAAAAACTTGTTATACGATTTTAAATTACTTAATAATGAAATTACCTGGTGTTTTTCAGAAGACCACTTAGTATGGTTTCTTGCTTTCCTTTTCGTGATATCACTTTTACCATTTTTGTTTGTGAATCGTTGTTGCCTGTAATTAATACAATTAAATATTTTATATTGCTCGTCAAAAAGTAAGCATTTAATAGGATACGATAAGCTCAAACATTGAAGGTTAATGTAAAATTAAAGGGACTTCTTAAATCTACACTTAGGTACTGCTCAGAGTTCCTCACAGCCAAGCTCCTCTTGCCAAGTTACCAATGTGAAGAAATAAAATAATTTATCCCTTCGAGTACGAATCGAACTTACAACCGTTGCGTTTTACAATGAAACGCTGTGGCCTCATAAGAATAATATTATTCCGCCAATAATAATATAATATGTAATTATTGGCGGAATAATACAATTCACACAAACACAAAAACAATTCTTCTCACTACTTCTTCAAACTAACCTTCACCGTTTATCCTAGGTACAGCTTTCACATGATATCCTTGTAACGCCCCGTTATGAGTTTCTCGTGCAGGTGGTATCCAGGATATGAAGAGCTCTCCCGGATTGTCTGTCTGTTGCACTTGAACCCCTAGAGGGCTTGAGGACGGTGCTGAAATGGTGATTAATTTTCTTTATGGTAAAATGTGTTTTGTTACGTTCCGTTTCCCACTTTTGAGTCATCACTCATCACCGAAAGTCTCATAAACTTAATGAAAAGTGCTCGAATTTTTGTAGTGCGCTGAGTTCCATCGAACTCAGCGACAAATTTTGTTATCTAACTAGAGCGAAAGAAATAAATTCATTCTCTTAAAATGGAAGTCGAACCCATAACAAAAACATTTTATACAAATCGTCCACTATTCGAACATCTATTATTTAAACCATCCTTGATATATTTTGTTAGTTAAGCCAAAACCCAATGATATACTAGTATTTGTATATTAATTCATTTATTCATTAAACAAAAATTATATTCATTAACACCAAATATTACTTACCTTCTTGCAAAGTAGTAAAATGCAAGGCTTGAGTATAAGGGCTGAGATCCACTTGGTTTCCAGCCGCTATACGTACTCGGTAGTCCACTGCTGGTGTCAGATCTCGGAGCTCGATGTTCTGACGGATGTCGCTTTCTTGCCTGGAATTTTTAATGTATTTTTGTAGTTAAAAAAAACTTTTGTATTGTAATTAATTGATATTTCTGAGTGGGAATCAAATCCACTATCGTCGCGCTTACAGTAAGACGATGTGCCACGGGGCCAAAATAGCTTCGATACCTACTACTATATTCGACGATATAGTTTAGGTGCGGGTTCGAATCTCGATCCGATCAATTTTTTATATAATTTCCAAAATATACTCGTACAATCACCTAGTTATATTGATAGTTTTAGCCGCATCCCACAAAGTATAATGGTTCGTAGAATACTGCAAGCTATAGTACTGTACATGGGATGTTATTGTATCGCGCCAGGATAGTTTCACTGTGGAACTCGTTATGGAGTCTATTTGTAAATCCATTGGTGGTGTAGGGGGCTCTGTAAAAATAAAATATATATTAAATTCAATCAGCTTCACGCTGTATCCCGTATACAGCGTGAAGGTATAGGCAGAGGGAACCTACTTTGAAAACACTCGTTCCTCACTTTCCGCCGACTTTTTCGAAATAATACGTGTTGAGTGACGAGTAGCGACGAACTGAAAATATTTCATTTCCCGAGTGGGAATCGAACCCACGACCAATCAAACGCTGTGCCTCTGCAACACGAATGATTCAAGGCATTTTTATTCCGATTAAATTTTTTAAAGATATGTATGTATTATTATAAAATTCTATATATTTTAGTGTATACTTATATTTTTCAATAGTAATACACAAACATTCATAAAATGCTCACCCAGTATATTCAAATGGATATTGAAATTAGCGACACCATACGGATTGCTCGCTCTACACTCGTAACTTCCGCCGTCTCTACCTTCCACATAGTTTATGTTTATAGTACTTTTCATACCATTCGAAGTAACACTTTCTGATATTGTTGTTCTGAAAATTATTATTTTTTATACTTTTTGTATTAATTTACATACTTATAGGCCACATGTAATTGTACATGTGACATTAATTAAGTGACACATTTCATACTTTGCTAGAGGTAACGCCATCTTCACGAATCTAATAGTATTGGTATATAGAGAATTAAAGCATTCTAGAAAAGGGAATCATGTTTTGGTTTTCACGTAAATATGTCATAACTTAACAGATGGCGTCAGCTAGCAGTTAGTCAGCTTAACATTTTATATTTACAGTAGAAAGTACTAACTAAATATAAATAATATAATAAAACCAATCCGGCACAACTAAAAACTAAACGTAATTAAAAAATAGTATTTTTCAAATTTTAATATTTGGCAAAAATAAAACAACATACAGCCACAGAATATGAAAATCCACTACCTACTGAATACGCCTAACATTAATAAAAACTAACTTACCGTGCAGAAGAAAACTCAATAGGTTTCCCATCAACATTCCATTTAATCCGTATTGGACTGTCTCCCAGTGGGTGACAAGTTAAAGAGATAGGCAATCCCATTTTAGTAGTCAGGTTCATTCCCACTGACTCGAAGTGCACAGGCTCTAGAAAAAATAATGGTTTAGAGTACATAAAAATATGGTTATTATATGCCAGTAAAATTAATAGGATTTTCACATTTTTCAAAATAAATAAATTATCGTCTAAAATAAATTAGCCGCGATTAAAGACTAGTACAAATTACATTAATCTACCTGTAACCATGGACTAATGTAATATAGTTGCATACATATATAAAGTTAAAATAAACTCACTATTAACACTTATCCACAAATTCCTATGCAAGGGTTCACCAACACCGTTGTCAACGTGACACGCGTACTCTCCTTCATCAGCCAATGATACAACTTCAAGAGATAAAGAGCCGTTGGGGTAACTTGATACTCCACCTCCAGCTAAATCTAGGATGGGTCGCCATATTCCTAATGCAGCTGAAAGTAATAATTTAACTGACAAAAATCGTCACTGATGATGTTGTAGCGTAGTGGTAATCTCGGAAGAGTCAGTTATGTTCAATTTCCCGTTCTGGTATCAAGACAAGGTGCATGGTTAATTTCTGCGACTCAAAACCCAATGTCTCGAAATTTAGGAGGAAAATGGGGAACAGAGTATATTGACACTAGGTTTTCTCTACCGACCCTGCTATGCGAGAAGCTAAAAAAGGTTCTATTCATATGTCAAAGTAATTCTCTTATAATTCTCGTTCAAAAGCAACAGATAAAAAATATTAATAAGTTCATACCATCTCTTTTCATCCAGTGTATTTGAGGTGAAGGATACCCATTCGCATTACAATCGACTATACCACGCTGTCCTAAAAGAAGGGATGTATTCGTCGGTTCCTCCACCCATTTCGGTGCAACTGAAATTTAAATAATACTTCACTATCAATGGGCTCCACGCCACTCAAACGGCAATGTATTGAAAATATTTTAAAAATTGACGGACAGAGTGTTATAACACTAGGTTCCCTCCATCTACCTTGCTATAGGCGAAAAAAATTATACCTACCATTTATATACAAATCAGTCGTTTGATTCACTTTCCCCACATGATTTGTTGCTATACAAGTGTATCTCCCACAGTGTTCAAGAGATACACGCTTTATGATTAACACGCTGAATAGCTCGGAACTTCGTTCAGTTATCTGTTAACAACGAGGAAAAATTATATTATTCTTCTGTCATAGTGAAGTAACGGCAAAAAATGAAATTTGTGTTAAAAAAACCTGGGGTGGTTCTAGTAAGTTCTAGTAAGAGATACGAAAATTAAAGAAAATCGTAACATTAACAGGTTAATTTCAATGTGTAAAAATTGCGAAAATAAAATAATCTTTTAATTCTTTTCTTCATCTTATTATTATATCTTTTAATATTTTCATTGTCTATATATCAATATTTTACCTTTAAGCTAGCTGGAATCTTCATACCATCTTTAAGCCAAGAGAAGAAAATAGGCGGATCTCCACTTATAATATTACATGTTATTTGAACTATCTGTCCTTCCTTCAATCCAGAACCAACGCGAAGCTCATCTAATTCTGGAGCTTCAACAACTTGGATTTCAAATGATCTGAAAAAATTAAAAACAAGTGAGAAGCCGCAAGTAAAAGATTGACATATCATTAAATATGTATAACGTACCTTCTAGCCATTTCTCCTGATGGACTGTACACTATACAAGTGTACATTTCTCCATTTTCCTCTTTCACCACTCTCTCAATACTAAGCACTCCTTCTTCGCTAGATTCCAGCACCTGTCGTTTCCTACGTCTTTTCCTTGTATTTTTACGCTTATTGTTTAAGTTGGTACGTTTGTACCTAGCGTGTTGTGGTAACATGGAACTGATGATTTTCTTCCCTTTGTGTTCCCATTCTAATTTACTGTAGATATATATATATATATTTAGTTATTTCTATTTAGCAGATATTAGTTGAAAATCTTTTTTTTCCCCGATTTGGGATCAAACCCACATTGTTAATTTCTTTTATTATTTTTTATTTCTCAGGGCAGGCGGTTAAGCAAAGCCTAAAAAATAGTATTCATACCGTCCTGAATATTGTTTCTCAACAGTAAATACGTCTATTTCGACGTGTGAGACTACAAGCCATCTGAAATTCGCTTGCTAGCCTACATTACTGAAGTCCATACGGATATAATCCAAAGACCTAGCCTAGTCTAGAATTAAATACTTACAGATGGTTTTGTCTAGTTATAAGGCCAGTTTAAGTAGCGGTTATAAATAAAATGCAATGCCTCGAATGTTGGGTAGAAAGTGGGGAATAGAATGAATGTCTTAGCGTAGAGTAGAGTAACGTAAAAGTCACTAAATAAAATTATACTTATTAAGAAAACGTATAAAAATTTGAACGTAGGGGGATTTGAAGCCGCGTCTCTATGGAAACGGTCCAAGCGTTCTGACCAACTTATGTCAGTGGATTGGAATTCCTGATCTTATTCTCTAATTAATTCTCTAATGTAGGATGCCCTGCAGCACGATGGACAGACGATTTTAAAAATGTGGCTGGCATCGTATGGATGTGAGAAACCCAAGACTATGATGGTTGGCGCTTAATGAGGGAGGCCTACGTTCAGCAGGACTTCAATAGGCTGAAGAAAAAAAAAATCTCTAATTATTTCTCATATTCTCTAATTAATTTCTCCAATTGGAAATTGAATCCACAAACCATTGAATTAACATACAAACATTATATTGCTGAGCCACCTTCTCAATAATACTTTTGTTTTCCTTTTTATATCTTAAAATTAAGTAAAAGTAGTAGGAAAAGATTAAGAGGAGGGAGGGATATCTATCTATAAAGTCCAAGTATTCCTGGAATGCTTTTGTCCATACGCAATCTGCATCTGCACTACATGGCCGAAATAGGTCACATAACCGATGTAATCAATATTTGACGACCCACACTTATGGCGAATTGGACCTTATAATTGCAACTAATATTTCGTCATTTCCCAAATTTCTGTTAAATGTATGGGAAATTCAAGTGTTAGCGATAATTGGAGATTCAAATTCGAGTTAGGGGAGTCTTTTTTTAATTATATCTATCTATTTAGCTATAGTATGGCGTAGAGTTCCTTCATTTACATAATATTATTTTACATAGGTGTTTTGTCTGTCTTATTGAGGCAGGGTAAATGATTATTTATTCTGTTTATAACTTAATTGGTATGTTTATTTTGCCTAATTTTTACCTCTTATACTGTATTTTAATAAAAAATATTGTTTATATACCTACTCTCTCTGTCATCACAGACAATTTTGCTCGCGTTGAGATTAAAATGCATAAAAATGAGAAATGGAAAATCCCCTCCACTTCTTAACCTGAACATGCCAAATCTGACCTTTTGATATACTGTAGTTTTAACTGTACGTTGTCTATCAGTCACTCAGTAACGCTATTTTTTTTACAAGTAATGAAATTATATATACGAGTACAATCTAGATAGATATATATGCAATATTCACTTATTTTAGTTTTTTCACACACAAAAAAAGTCGGCTACCGTACATAAAAGGGTCTATTAACATAAAAAAATATCTAACCTTTTATATTGTAAATACACTGACTTAAGAGATCTTTGTTAATTATTCCAGTGTATGCGTCGTCACGCCTGAGCCCTTCAATAAGTAAGCGAAGCAGTTTATATTTAAAATAGGGTTGCTTACTGAGATTAAAGTTAGGAAATATTATCTTATTTTGTAAGGAAATTGATTGAATTTAAAAAAAGTAATAATACTTGCAAGTTATAGATCTTTTTTAGCTTCACTCTATATCGCATATAGTATAAAAACTATATAGGTAATAGATAAATTAAGAAAAATAATGATAAAAGCTTATGTATCTATTTTTTTTTTCAGAGTAATCACAGAGAGCCTAGTGTTAAAGATGCATTGCGTGTTGACTGGCGCCTTGTGGCGGAACACAACGCCGCGCTTTGCCTCGACACTAGAGCGAAGAAATGAAAATAATTAATAGGTATTTAATTTCCTCAAGAGGGAATCGAACCAACAACCTGACGCGTTTACAGTCACACGCTTGTGTCCTCATTGTATCTATAATAAATAATATTTATAAGTATATCAAGAAATCACATAAACCGTATTTGTTTGTCGTGGAAAATCGGATAATGAGCTTTCTTCTAGGAAATTATCTTTTTAGCACAAGACATAAACTTTTTCGAAGAATCTATTGTTGATATAAAATTAATTATGTACTGAGAACTATGTATATATGATAGTAACATATGTCATGATGTGGTTGGAAAACCTCTGGTCAAACGATGGTCGTGAGTTTGATTTATTTTTGATGCTTCATTTCCGATACAAAGCAGGGTAGGCAGAGGGAACCTGGGAACCTAGTTTTAAGATTCTCAAATTTTAGGTGCATTGCGTGTTTCTCTGCCTACCCTGCTAAGTGCGGGATATAGCGTGAAGCTAAAAAAATGATTGATTATTAATCAACAAATAATTACCTGATAGGAAACCCGTAGTAAGGACACCTTAGCTTTAAAGAATCTCCGCTCTGCACTTTAATTGGTGGTAATGTTCTTATATATGGTGGACCTGAAAAAAAAAAGAAAACTTTTTTAGCTTGATTATTTTTTTTAAACTAGTGAAGACTATAACTGTTGAGCAGTGAAACTCAACACTGGACCTAATTTACGTCAAGTGAGAATCGAACCCACAGCCGTTGCCTTTACAGTGAGATACTATGATGCTGCACCAATACGGCTTCAATAATTAAAAATTGAAATAATACCATGTAAAAGTTACGGAATCTAACGTCGAACATAGCAATCCTTAGAAGTTTCCAAGTCAATTATTAAACTTCGAGACAACCATTAATGATATTCGGAGATCGCGAAGGCTTTTGGAAATTTAATTTAGATATTGCCTTTGATATATACAAAATTTGTATAGACAAAAGGATATTTCGAAAATTCTCCATCACATTCTTGTTACGGATTCGGTTAAGACTAATTAATTTTCGTTAATCTTTACTTATTAATTAAATGTTTTTGCGTATACAGATAACTTTTTTTACTATTAATTGTATCTTTTTTCTCTCCATTCTCTTCTTTTCCAATTTAGATAGAGAAATTGCGTGTTGGGCGGGGAAAAAAATACGATTTACATTAAGTTTTATGAGGTGCTGTGACACAGTAGAACGGCGTACGACTGTTAACGCGACGATCGAAAGTTCAATTCCCGATCGGGGGTATAGACTTTTCATTCCTCGCTCTTGAAAAAGCCATTGTCTATACAGCAATTCGCTTCAACTCATATCAATTGTATTTAATAAAATTTATTATAACTGAATATATTAAATAATCCAACCACAATATTATGAGTTCATTAAAATCTATTTCCATAACTAATATGGAAATATTTAACCGCAAATTGATATTATTTACTCATTTATTGGTTATATATTAGCAGCTGAATATTAATATATGTTCTTATTATTATAATACATTCAAAATACAATAAAACAGAGTGTAATAACACTAGGTTCCCTGCCTTACTGCCAGCTGTGTGTAGGATACAGCGTGAAGCTAAATAACGATATTTATGTAATTAAATAATTTTTAGACACTAAATACATACCATAAATGTCAATTCGAGCACCATGTTTGGTGCTAACATCTCCCTCATAAGCTATACACGCGTACAACCCTCCGTCTTCCACTCTTGCCCTTGTTATGTTGAGATGTGAGACCACACCGATACCTGATGCTGACATCATTTGTCCTAAAATGTATCTGAAATATTTGAAATAGGTTAGTTTTTTAGTGTTTATTTCTTTTGTATTTTTTTTTTTTTTCAGGCTGTTTCCCTCATTTAGTATGGTAAGCCAATTGCAGGTATTTCAATTTACACTTTCTGCTTATTTAGAATTATTAGGCAATATAAAAATATCCGAGGCCGTGGAGGATTGAAAATTAGGCGGAATGTGAGTGATGTATGTGAAATCTCTGCCTTGTAGTAAGACTTGTAGAATTACTTTTTAATTTGAAGATTTAAGTAGATAATAATATGGAATATTTTTAAGAGTCTAAATTTCAAATCTTATAAAAATAGGTGGCGATATAAAAAAAAATCCATACAAACTTTCAATCCTTATTTCATCCCCTTGGAAGTCGAATATTGCAAATCCCCGTCTTAGCGAGCACCTACGTCCTATAAGTAACTCCTATGCAAAATTTGAGATTCCTAGCACTTGTAGCTTCTGAGATTTGGTGATGAGTGAGTGACCTTTCGATTTTATATATATAGAAGATAAGATACCTGGAATCTGTATTTGATGATATGACAACGCCGTCCCTCTCCCATATGAACCGCGGCGGTCGGTCTGACGTGGCCGTGCACTGTAGACTCACCTGCAAAAATAAACACTTAAATCAAAAACAATAGAAAAAAATGACTGCATAAATTAAATGAATGCCTCCCATAAAGAAATATTCTGTTGAAATTTGATATGTAGGTAGGTTCCAATGGAAAATGAAAAATCTTATTTTCCACGCAAACTAAAACTAGTTTACTATAATATTATGAAATTAAACTTACATCTTCACCAGGTGAAATAATCTTGTCGTTAAAGTGTTGTGTTATCATAATATTTCCGGAACTTAAATCTCTTTTGAATCTTCCATGGGTTACTGAAACATTCATCTTAATTAAGTCCTTGACTTACAAGAGGACAGTCTGTGACTGTAGATGTGACAGGTTGTGGGTTCGATATCCTCTCGAGGAAATAAAAAATATTTTTTCGTTTTTTCGGTCTGATGTCGATATATCGATGATATGACGTCAAAAGAATCTAAGTAGAAAATACGAGCCGTTTAATATCAATTAAAATTAATTTATATTTCTAGTTAATTGAAACAAAATAAGATTGCTATATTTTATTTATGGAAAAAGATAAGGCAAACGAGTGCCTAAGTATTCCCCCTGTTAAAAATCCATGTTTGAAAATAAAGAAAAAGACTTATCGATAAAGAATACAATTTTTTTAGTAAACTAATTATAATACGGTTGGAATAATGTTGGCGTAATATTGACACAAGTCGAGAAAATTTTCTATAGAACACTAGAAAAAATGTAAAAATAACAAGTAAAAATTACTTTTTAAAAGCTACTTACCAAAACTGACACGTTCGAACGGTTCGTCGTTGTTTTTGCTTTTCCTTTTTTTGTGTTCTTTAGACCTGGATCAAATTGTACACGTTAATTATTTTATGGTACTTTCACAACATCAAAATCAAAATATGTTTTAGGAAACCACCCAAAGTAACGAGCAGTGTCTGGGTGTAAAGATCTGTGGGGTTAGAACCTGTGGTGTAGGTTTAGTTTTTGGTTCAACCCCAACTCGAGGAATAAATTGATAGCATTTCTCGGCCTTTTAATCTGCGTCTCAACACGAACGAATTTTGAATTCAAACACAAAGTCAAAAACAAAGTTTCTAGATACTAGGTTTGCTAACCTTGCTATTTAAGTGCGGCATGAGGTTAAAATAATATTTTACAATAAGCCTTTGTAAAAACTGCCAGGCTTACTTAGTTATTTAAGATACTAAACTTTTTGAGGCCCTTCTGGGTCAGGGGCACAGGCTACAAAGCGACGGTTGTGAGTTCGAGCCCTACTCGATGGAATGAACTATTATTTCTTAATATTTAATTTTTTCGCTCTTTCAAAAATTAAATATTTAATTTTTTAATCTTTTCGTCGGAAAAACCCGACGTTGAGGTCTACCACTCGACACGCAATATCTCTAAAAAAATCGGTGGAGAGTGGGGAACGGAGTGTTTTAACACTATATTCAATATGACTTGCTGTATGCGGGATATAACGTGAAACTGACGTTTTTTTAATATTCAAAACTGTAAATACAGAAAATATGTACAAACGATAAGTTAAGCAATATCCTATCCTATCCTATCCTATATCTTATAAAACAAAGTCGCTTTTCGTGTCTGTCTGAACTTTCTAACTCTTCTTCTTCTAAACCACCCAACGGATTTTTATGCGGTTTTTACCATTAGGTCGAGTATTTTTCAGGGAAGGTTTATATATAGTTTATTATTTGTACATTCTTATGTGAATTAACATAAATACGATAAATGTGTTTAAAGTCCTACCCGTTGAGACATTTTCGCGCATGCGCTGCTTTAATGGTAAGTACTACATGAAAATAATGTACTGGAGTATTGTTCCTCTTAATAAGATCTACAAAAAAGTCCGCGACAGCATATTTTTATCTTTTAAGGATAACGTGTAGTGATCATATTTCTGTCTAAAAATAGTAATTTCAATATATTTTTTATTGTGAGGGATAATTTTCCATAATGGTATTAATCCTTATCCTTTAAAATACTTTATTAATTTTCTACGTTAAACGAAGATAAAAATTGCTATTTACACTATTTCGAAATTGCGAATAGTTTTAGAGAAAAACGCATTTAATTGTTGACACATCACGCCGTTGACTCATCAGCTGTGCCGACTCAAGTTTTACTTATCCCTTACTCTCAGCATATAAATAAGTATATTAGTTACGTTGGCCATTTAATGTAGATCAAAACTGTCTTTTACTGTTTTTTCATTTTAATAAGTACTTTAGAAGTTGTTACAATATCAAAACATCCTTGCTGCGAAACGCGCCCCGCGACGTTTTGCTTATACAAACACGTTATGAGCAGTCATCGGTGGTTCAGTGGTAGAACGCTCGCCTGCCACGCGGGCGGCCCGGGTTCGATTCCCGGCCAATGCATTCTATTTAATTTTCCTCACAGGCAGCCACGGTAGTGCTTGCTTTTCATCAGGGACAGAATACCCTCTTCAGCATTAACCACAAGCTCGAAAAAAAAACCCGCCCGCTATAGAGGCATAGCAACGAAGATTTAGATGCGTTTGCACGTATTGGATAATTGGAATTGAATGTATTATTTCAGCGCGATATATTTGGTTTCATATTTTTTGTAGTAGTTATTAGTAGGTAGGCTTTTATTTATAATTTCTTCTGTTTAAAAATAGTCATTTAACTATCTAAAAATAGTCATTTAAATATATTTTAATAAGTACTTGAAAAGATTAGTAGCACAAATTTAAAATTACGGTACCTACTAAAAAATCCTTGCCGAGTAAAACAATTGGAAAATCCTTATTAAAACTACGAGAATGCGGGTTGCATTAGAGTTTAATTAATTTTCACATTATCTTAAGCGCTTTGCAAACACACATTATATGAATAATCCAGTAATAAAAGCGGGCGAAGCCGCAAGGGGGTCGCTAGTAAGACTATATTTGTGTAAGTTATTCGTACAAGAATAATATTTATTCAATTTAGAATTAATTCAATATTTATTTAATTTTATACTTTCGGTCTTCAGATAAATGTTATGTACAAAATAAATATATTTATCTTTATTTAAAATGATATTGGTTCACATTTGTATATTATAGGACTCAAACGCTAAATATTTAGTTATTTTTATATAGAACCAAGATCATGATATCGGCTTGTTTTCAATTATTTATGTTTAGTACAATTTTAGTGACTTTGTACATGGACAAGTTAATGTTATTGTTTTAGCTTGAATTCCATTCAATAAATTGTTTGTACCTATTTAAAACTAGTAACGCTTGGACACACTCTGGGTAGACAAAGTGCGGTATTGATTTTCGCCACTCAACACACAATGTCTCGAAAAATGGTCAGAAAGTGGAGAACAGAATGTATAACACTAGGTTCCCTTTGCCTACCCTGCTGTGTGAGATACAACGTGAAGCTTCTATACTAGATAGCGTTTATACATTTTACTTGGAATATTCAACTGGAATTATTTTGACTTAAAGTGACTTCCGCATAAAAATCATTCCATCGATACTCAAACTGGGACGCGACCTGCTGGAATCATGAATACTTAAAAATAAAATAACGCCTGTATTACAGCTTTTAGTGGGAATGCGGATATAATGGCTGCATTATTATCGTTCATTGCGGTTCAACTGGTTTGTAACTTGTCGTAACCAATAGGTAGGCATAGGTTCAATAAATTGTAATTTTTGGTTAAATTCGTATGTTCAGTTTTAATTCCATTGCAATATTTTTTTTTGTTCACGCCGTATCCCGGAAATATCAGAGTAGGAATCGCTGAAACCACTGCACTTTTTATTTACTGTAGCGAGAAAATGAAAAAATCTTTCTCCCGACTGGGAGTCGTACCCACAATCCTCACATTCTTAGTTCCACGCTACGAAGGCCGCACACTATTAGAAACGCAATTAGAAAAATAATTGTTAAGACAACCAACTTTTTAAATTAACTTATAATGAAATCGTCATGTACTACATTATGTATCTCTGATCTCTATTTTATGTTATACTAGCGGTCCGCTCACGGTTTCACCCGCGTGAACTACGTTATTATTAATTTCTGTCTCCATGACTACGTCCTAGTGACGTCTATGCAAAATTTGAGGCTCCTAGCATTTGTAGTAACGAAGTTTCATACAAACTTTCCACCCCAAAAACAATCCCTTAAAAGTCGAATATTACAAATTCCCGTCTTAGCGAGCACCTAAGTCCTATAAGTAACTCCTATGCAAAATTTCAGATTCCTAACGCTTGTAGTTTCTGCGATTTCGTGATGAGTGAGTGACCTTTCGATTTTATATATATAGATTAAATTTCGATAATAATTTTAATATAATCAAATATCTTATAATTAATACTTTAAAAACTTAATTACGACAAACATTTCACATATTTTTGAGGAGTTAGTAGAAATGATAACTTACGACTTAGTAGCAACACCTTAAACTTAAATCAGACGAGATTTTCGGTTAAAAAAACAACACGCAAACAGATTCATTTGTTTAAGAGCTACGACGCGACAGACGTTCCTACACGTTAAACACCCTTCGCTTACTTCGAGGGTAAAAAAATGACTATAGTAGAGAAATTTAAGCCCAAACTGTCGTCAGTTTACCTGTATTTACAGTATAGAGACAAAGCAACAATATTTATCCACAGCTTGTTTTCAGAACATTAGAATTCAATTCAGTTTATTTGTTTGCAATATGGAAATATTGTGTATATAAAACAACGTGTTACTTTAGTTCCATTGAAACAGTATCAAATTCGTGTATATCAATAATTTAATTAATGGGAGTGATAATGTCTGTCTGTAAATGTGACGGTTGTGGGTTCGATTTCCAGTAGGGGGAATAAATTATTCTCGTTTCGACGCTCTGGTATACATGCTCTGGTGGTCAAGACAACTCGCAGGGCTAAATTCCACTCCTTAGTCTTAAGGTCTTACTCCTAGTTCTTCCTGAAACTAACAGCGCTTTAAAATATTTTTAAATAAAGCAACTATAATTTGGCACTATCAGGCACTTTCTATTTCAAAAACATTGATATTTTATAGAAGCCTTAGTTTTTCCCTAAGGCTTCACGCGCGATCCATTTGAACACACTATATTTATACATCACTCTCAACACTAAGACCAATCTTAAGATCCTGGTTTATTCATAGATTATTAAAATTAGTAATTTCTAAATATTGATTATTAATTTATAAATACGGGACTAAATGCCCTACTACCTTCCTCAATACATGAAATATCTGGCACAAAAATAACTCTACATTTCGAATCAGTAATTCCTGAGATTAGTCCGTTCAAACGCACTCTTCATAATTTTAATTTCTTATAATATTAGTATGGATTTTACTATAAATACTTAACAAATATATTCTATATACAGCGTGTTCCCCAGTCTATTATAAGCAACGTGCTTATCTTGCCTTTCAGTTGTTTCCCTACCGTATGCTGTACTGATTTATTCATACGACGTGCTCATATTAGTCTACTATAAAACATTTTGTTGGAACCGAAATTTTAAAGTAATACTGCCGCAGGTTATGTTTATACAGCAATTGTTAAAATTAAGAAGTGTATGTGGATATCTTGTGGCTTGATTTCTAGATAAAATGTGATGTTAAGTTACGCTACCTACCTATCTAAGTAACTAATATGTAATATCTTCGAAATTGTCGGAAATTTGCTGAACCGGATCTTTTAACATTAAGTTCCCTTTAACCTGCTGTATACGCTGCATAAAATATAATAATTTCGATATCCTCTCCCAATATCTAACATCCTGTATATAACATCTGACCACATACATACATACATACATACAAAATATACACAGTATAGGTTTTGCGTACATCGTAAATTCAAATTGAGCTCACATTATGCGCTGCCACGACTACCCAGTGGTAATTTCATTAATCTTAGTTTAATTTATGTATAGTTAAATGTTAACTATTCTCTGTTTACCGAACTCTAATTAGATTGCAGATGCTATCTGTGTTTGTAATATTTTTTTAGTATAGTAAGGTAAAGGTAACCTGGGAACCTGACTAAGACTTCGTTCCACTTTTGGCTGAGTTCTGGAAGCATTGCGTATCGGGTGGCAGAATTCAACGCCGCGCGCTTGTCACATTACCAGAGCGAGAAAATTAAAATATTACTTCAACACGCATTCCATTGGAATTCGGCAGAAAATGGGGAACGGAGGTGTCTTAATAGGAATGCCGTGTCTTAACATTAAGTTCCCAGGTTCCCTTTGTCTACTGTGCTATGTGTGGGATACAGTGTGAAGCTATGGATCACACTAACGTATTTCATTTGTTTACCTAAACAAAATAATACACATATTAAAATTTAAAATATCGAATTGCATAGAAAATTTTCAGAAAATAAATTAATTAATTTTTACAAAAAGAAAAACCGACTTCTAACAACAAACTAAAAAGTGAAAAATAATTATACAAAGATTTTATAATTTTGAAGTCGGTGCCAAGTAAAACAAACAGGCTTAGTAATTAGATATAGTAGTATTAAGATGTTGTAGCATTAGCTTGACACCGACTTCAAAATTATAAAATCTTTGTATAATTATTTTTCACTTTTTAGTTCGTTGTTAGAAGTCGGTTTTTTTTTGTTAAAAATTATTTTATTTCACGATTTTAAGTGATGGGTATCTTAAAATGATGGTTCTTAAACGAGTGGTGATGGTGGTGGTAGTGGTTGTCAACGAGTGGTTGTGGTTGTCCTATGTAAAACTTCATTTAATTAGGTATTATTTTTGTGCAAAGTTACATTTTGGTATATTGACAAGGACATACATAAAAAGTATTCAGGCGAAATGAGAATCTCCCTTTTTTGAAGTTGGTTGAATGTGAGAACATCCTCTTTTTTGAGGTTGGTTGAAAAAAAATGCAACGATCAGGAATCTCACCTCTGACAACAATTTGTCGCGTACATAATATATAATGCAAATTTAAGACTTATGTGATTTTCTCATAGATACCATTGTCATGCAGGTCTTCACCCAGTCAAAAGTTATGAGGTAACAAACATATTATACAAAAAAAAATACAGTCGAATTGATAACCTCCTTTTCTTACAGAAGTCGGTTAAAAACTACTTTATAAGCCTATAATATATATTTAATTTATGTTTATAATATCTCATAAGCTTCCATTCTTAACTGCTTTATTGTAAATGTAAATTGAAGGAGTTTGCCTGATTAAATGCAAATAGACTTTGGACAGACGCCAGAGTGGACGTATTGTTGGAAACACAAATATATGCAATATATTCTCATGATAGTTTATTATGCACGTTTATACTTATAGCTAAATCTAGCTAAATATAGCTAGAGACCTGCAGTGGTGCAGGGGCATAAGCGTGCGACTGTCAACGCGACGGTCGTAGGTTTGGTTCTTAAACAGGAATGAAACATATGTTTCACATTTTCATTTCTTCGTTCTGGACTTTGCCCTCTGGAAGACAGCGGGGATTGAGTTCCCCCATTTAACAAAGCAGAAGTGGAATGATGTGTCTTAACATTAGGTTCCTTCTGTCTACTCTGTTACGTGGACGAAAGCGTATAACGCTGTTAATTTCCAATTATTACTTACTTTGACAAAGATGACATTTTATGTACACTTCTTTGGATAGCATGATTACCTGAAACAAATTATTTATTATTATTAATTATTAACACATATTCGTTTTTATCTACAAATAAAAAAAATATATTATTTCAAAAAATATGTATGTATGTAAAAATATATACAAAAAAGATAAACATTTAAGTATACTGGTAGTAGAGTGTTAGGTAGGTTACAAAATAGCTCATAATGAAACATTATGAAACCATAAAAAAAAGGTTATATATTACTGAAGAGTAAACACGATTGTGGGTTTGATTCTCATATAGGTAAATTAATTATTTTCAAATCCTCGCTTTAGTAATAAAATAAAGAAGCATTAAGTTCCCATTCAACACGCGATGTCTCAAAAATTTAACGGTGCTATTGAAGGGGACGCTAGGTTCCCATTTCCTACTGTGATATTTGTGAAAAAACAAATTAAAAAAATCTTTTTGATTATAAAATAAAATTATCAAAAATTTATCTGTTATTAATTACAATATAACTTTTTTCTATATTATAACATAAATATATATGAAAGGATTAAATAAGTAATATATATAGTAAAACAAGCAAAGCATAGACTAAGCTGCATACGAGGGTAGGTTAGTAATAAATTATTATTTATGGCTGTATTGGTGAGGCATGTTGCCGACACACCATGTGGCTTAATATTCCTATATAAATTATACACACAAATTACTCACTAGAATTAAATGTAAAATGGAAATATTAATATAAATATAATAATATATTTGAGGCAGTGTTGGCATATAATAGTATTTGTCTGTAAAAGGAATCAATTATTTTCGTTTCATCGCTCAGGTTACAAGACAGAGCGGCGTTGAGTTACGGCACCCAACACAACGTTTATCACTGTGTCAATGTTTTTTTTTTATTACAGCGAGCGAAACGAGCGAAAGCGAAAGCGAAGCGAGCAGCGGGCAATATAAATATAATTAATTATTCCCACAAGCGGATTGTTAGGCCACATTCATCATTTTAAAGACATGACTCCAATACCTTATATATGATATACAAAATATCTAATGAAACAAATATTTTGTTGTGGGTTCGCTTCCCATTAGAGGGAATGAATTATTTTCATTTCCTCGTTCTAGTACGACAGAGGGCGACGGAGTGTCTTAACACTAGGTTCTCCCTGACTACCCTGCCCTGTTTTATTTTTTCAATTAAGTTTTTCTATCTACACAAAAGCTAAAACTGTGTAATATATTGTATTTTATACGAGTATTCTTTGTGTATGGTTAACACGATTGCAACTTTAGCTCTAGTTTACCGAAGTGTTTGGATATTATATTATACCTTCTGCCGCACGATATTAAAGAACTTTTAAAATATATTTTAGATAGGGAATACTAAAGAGTGTTTCTTTGTATCTAGCTAGATCTTTTAGAAACAATACGTGAATTTAAACAAAAATGTATTTAAAAATTTTAGCAAATAACTTACTTGAAAATGAGTGGCGGAACACAACGCCACGATTTGCCTCGTTACCAGAGCAGGGAAATCAAAATATTAGATATTTCATTCCCTCTAGTAGGAATAAATGGATTAGGAGTAAAGTTTAGTTTATAGTAGGTTTTAGAAGTACACTCACTGACGGTCTACTACACTTACAAAGTCACATAAAATTACCCACCACGCATAAAAATACGATAAAATCAATAGGAAAACTAAATGAAACGTATGAAAACGTAGAGTGTAGTTCGAAATTAAAATTATGATCGTTCAGAAGTTTTTTAGTAAACTAAAAAATGTTATCAAACGGTCCCGTACAATTTCCACGCGGTTTACTCCTATAGGGGGAACTAACTCCACTCGAAAACTTGTATAGTCCCACAAAGTTCCGCCAGTAATCTATATAAGTTTAGAGCAATTTCAACTTTATTGCTTATGTTTAGAGTGCAATTTCATTCTATATTTCCGCACTTTTATTTTTCAATCCGAAGAGCCGTCCGTCGTGTTTCGTTCTCAAGATAAAGTTCTAAACTACACCGCAGTGTTCGAAATTTATTAACATGGCCGTCGCGTCGGTTGTAATTATTTTTTTTTTGTTTTATTACTTTTTTAGACTTTTTTTTCATATATGTAGCACTAGCATATATATGTTAAATAGGAATATATATATACGATAGTTGTAGATTTGGATTTGATTCCCATATTAGGACAGTTTATAATTTGCAGTTTGCATCAGTATTTTAGTATTTGAATACCACTTCAAATAAGAAAATAATAAGTAAGATATTACTCGAAAATATTATGTACATCAAAGTCGAGTAAATTTCGAGTGAGAGTCGAACCCACTATTAATGCAATGTCTTGAATGACATAAGGCCGATAAAGTTATACAGTTAGATAATAATATCGATTTTTTGGTAAAATGTATTGAGTACCTATATAAGTATTTTTTTCTTATAATTTAAATAAAACTACAATCATTAATTAAGAAAATGGCACTTTTAATGAAATACAGACGTACATTGTACTGGAAAACCAATTTCCGAACATTTTACTAGAATCTCTTCATTGAGGCGGGAAAAGTTTTGTGCACCGAAGGACAAAATAAAGATACGTTTCATTTATTTTAAATAATTTGGTTTTTAAATAATATATTGTTATATTTTTTTACTTCGTAAGGAATTGAATTAGGAATAAGAAATTTTGTGTTACTGAAATATTATTAATACTACACTTTCTGCCGAATTATAGTAATTCTGGCTCCACAGCGAAGAAATGGAAATATAAACGTAAATAAATATTTCACTTCCTCGAATGGGGATCGAATCCACAACCGACGCGTTCAATGTCTCAAAAATTGGGCGGAAAATGGGGATGGACTGAAAGTGAAAAAAAAAGATGCCTCTTCGAATTCAGAAGATTTCATATTATACTAAAAATAAATTTTATATTAAAGAATTGTTTAAAGAAAATGATATCTATTACTAATACAATACATTTAAAAGAAATATTCGCTCATTTATTTTGCACTGGACTACACCAATACCACAAAATGTTAGGAACTAAACCCTGAAGTTTCCAGTACGAGCGACAAAGTTGTTGGCGAGTTTAAAAACGCTTTTATCTTGAGACTTTTTTCTTTTCGATTACGATACGGAAAGTTGTTTACCGTAAAATATATATTTCTTATAGATAAGTATTATATAAAGTGTATTAATTTATTTGGCCACAGGCTATTTCGTAATAACTTGATAAAAATAGGCAGTCAGGCAAATATTTTTTAGTAAAATAGCAGTTATTATAGTTCAATGATTAATTATTTAAAAAGCTAGATTGTAAACGCGAAAATGTTTATAAAATAGGTCCACACTGTATATGGCACATGGTAGGGTAGGTTGAGAGAACTTGGGAACCTAGTGAAGGATTGGGCGGATATTAGGGAACATAATATCCCAATAGGGTCCCTCTACTTACTCAGCTATGTACGAGATAATTTTAATTATTTATCATTAGTTTTCTATCTATTTTGTGTTTTTAAGAAAAATAAATATTCATCGGTCTAACAGACCAGGCGCCTATATAGGAAGGTTAAAATTAGCTATACCAACAATCCCATTGTAGATTCATCTGGGAGCAAGCAAGAACTAACTAATCATGCTAATATTATATATGTGAGAAACTTTAGTTGTTACTTTACTCAATTACTCCGAAACTAATGGATTTGGGTGAAATTTACATTACAGATATAACTGGAGTTACATTTAAATTATAAGTTACACACCATAACTTCCCTATATAGTGTTACATAATACTTTGAAAATCTTAAAATATTATAAATATATAATAAATAACAATAATTTACGTATGGCTACTATTTAAACAAGAAAAATTATTAATCACATATACATGTAATCTTCTCTAAATATTATAAAAACAAAAAGATTTTGACAGCGGTGGGATTCGAACCCACGCCCTTTCGGACTGGTGCCTAAAACCAGCGCCTTAGACCGCTCGGCCACGCTGCCTGACGACTATTCTTCTAATAAAAGGAGACAGTTATAGATAAACTAATGTCTAAGAAATGAATACAGAAAATTTATATGATTTTAATATATTACGTATTTAAATCGTTATTTCAGTTTCAAAAATTATAATAACGATATTGAGGTCGTGGGTTCACATAGGGAACAGATGTCTTAATGGAAACCGAGTGTCTTAACAATAGGTTCCCAGGTTCCCTCTGCCTCACCGGCTATCTCTATATATTATATACGTAATGTTTCCAGTGAATGGAAACTTTTGCCCCTAAAAATCCAAGCCTACCTTTAGCAATAAAACATGTCACTATTTATTATCTAAACACTCTAACAAAGACCAATACATAATACTTAGATAAGTATCACTCACTGTAAGCCTGTCTGTCAAGTGGGCTCTCCTTGCTAATCCCGGCCTCGGGGTGGGATGCGGGGTTCCTGTGAACAAATGGAAATATTGATAGGAGAGTAATTTATTTTTTTTGGATTCCGTACCTCGAAAGAAAAAACGGAATCCTTATATAGATAAGGTTTTTGTTTGTATGTATGTCCGTCAAGACTATTTATCTCGACATTGTTTAATTGAAAGTGAAATTTGTATCAATATCCATATGTGAGAACCAAATATCGGAATAGTTATCAGTTTTTAAATTAGATAAAAATCCAGGTAAGCTTCTAAATCTACGCAATCAAAAAATACATAGTTTTTGTTGCATTTTTTATTGAAATATGACAATTCAATGAAATTTTTCGCGTAATCAATAATTATAGAGTACTTCCCGTGGATTTACAATTATCAAATTTGGCAATAACTGATAACTTACAATAAAAAAAATCTAATTCATAAAATAATATTTATAGTTAATTTACACACTACAATTATGAAATTAGTAAGGAACCCTCGGTGAGCGAGACCGACTTGTACTTGACTTGTTTCTATCTTTTACGCCGTAATAGCTCAGTGTTTTGACGTCTAATTTTTTTTATGTCAGTATCAAAAAAGATAAATTCCCTGTAACATGGCCCTTTGAAGTTCTAAATACAGGCTGATTTTCTCATTATCTTATTGAATAAGAAATATGTTTTTTTTTTATTTCAAGTTGTTATGGATTGAGCAAAGGCGTTGTGGCGTAGCACCAAAATCCCTGATTTTAAGCACAACGGTTCTGGGTTCAATCCGGCTCGGGGTATCGAACTATTTTTATTTTCGAACTCTGTTAAGGAATACAAAGCGTTCCATTGAATTCCAGTACTGAAACCGCAATTTGTGAGAAAAGTGGAAAAAGGAGTGTCTTAACACTAGATTAACTGGATATTATTTTATTTAATAGATTTGGTTATTTTCCATACTTTAAAGTGAGCCTAGTATTAAGACACTCCGTTCCCCAATATCCGCCGAATTCTCGAGACATTGAATATTCAGTGGCGTAACTCAACGCCGCTCACTAAATACTGATGCGGAAATGAATATACTAAATAAAAAAAATATTTAATTTAGTGGCAAAGAATCTACACATGAAATAGAATTCTTACAGTCGCTATATTACGATACAAGCCACATTCTTAATTCTTAACTACATTATTATAATGAATTATACGCTACAGCATATATATTTATGCTGTAACCTCAAAAATTAAAACACTTCGTTTCCCACTCTAAGTCTGGGTAGACAGAGTTAGGGCAAGCACCAAAAATTTCGATATTTATGCACTCGATAGAACGTAACGATAGCGCGATCTAACTTCCATCAGCGCCATCTATATTTCACTTCGCGAAGCCTACGTGCTACCGCTTTGCCTTATTAGAGCGGGAAAATTGAAATATTTTAACTTCGAGCGCTCGTAAATAATTGTTTTCCCCGCTAATTCTTAATTTAACTAGAAAATAATAAACAAATATATGATAATAAAAAAAATACGATTTTGTGAAAAATAATACTAAAAAAAAATACAGTCGAATTGATAACCTCCTTTTCTTACAGAAGTCGGTTAAAAGTGAAATATAATGTGAATTATATTATTATAGTATGTACCTTTTTTACATTGCGATATATTAATTTAATTTAATATATATTAATAAATTTATGTATTTCAAAGTAAAGAAAGAGTGTTTTTTATTTTTTTTAAAACTATTATTGTTTTTTATATATTTAATTATTTTTTATGCAAAAACTCCCCTGCAGGTGAAGACCAAAGACGACCAATTTTTTGACTAGGATTTTCGGGCCATCTATCATAGGGTTCTTCCTTCTTACACTACCTTTGAAACCATGCCCCAAAATGACCATAACCATAAATCACCCCTTGTAAACCAATACCATTGTACCACATTTTATTAATATTGTAATAAAGTTATTAATAGGCTACAGAGCGCTCAATCCTATCTTTAATATCCAGAAGACAATAAAACAACCCTTACTTCTGTTGTTTCTCTGACACAGTTAAATCGTAAAATTTGAAGGTTTCTAACACAATACGATTCATTATTATCATATAATTGTATTTTATATATTTGTAGAAAGGGGGGGTTAGATCTCGAATAGGGGGTATAATATAATTTAAAATATTTTCGTTTTATTTATTTTAGCAATATAATCTACTAGGTTATTTTTGTTTACTCTGGTTTTTTTTTATCTTCACGCTGGCAAAGAAAGGCAGAGGCAGAGAAAGCTTAATGTTAATTAGAGAGGAACGGAGGTTAATTAATTAGGGGGGGAGCCGAATGTTAAGACACCGCTCCCCATTTTCCGCCGAATTGTGGAGACATTTCTTATTGAGTAGCGGAACTCAAGCACGAGCTTCCGTTAAATATTTAATTTTCTCGAATGGGAATCGAACCTACAATGAGATAATACCCCACCAATGAGCATAACATATATTTTACATATTTTTTACGTTTGTACCCTCAGCCTTATACAAAACAGTCAATGACATAAAAGTTTAAAGCCAATAAAAACACGAGCATCCACTGAAACAGCTGATAAGCTTCTTTTTATGTCACTGGCCGACGTTACTGCGACTCTCTCTCGTTGTGATTGTTCTTTTTTTATTTGCTTAAAAATTTTAAACTCCACTAAAAGCTACTTATTGTTTCTATTTTAGTTTTAATGGACGTTGAAAATAAAGTAAAATAACATTTTTAAAGTGGTATAGTTTGTTAGTGAGGCCAGTTGTGCCGTAGGGGTGTGACTGTAAACGTGACTGGTTGTAGGTTCGATCCCCACTGGACGAAGAAATTAAATATTTATTTAAATTTATATTTTCATTTTTTCGCTCTTGTGTCGAAGCAAAGCGCGGCGTTGATTTCCGCCATTCATACGCAAGGCCTCCAGAATTCGGCGGAGATTGGGGAATAGATTATCTTAACACTAGGTTCCCTCTGCTTTGTGCGGGATAAGGCGTGAAACTGATTTTATTATTTCAAATCCACAATACTAGTGTTTACAGTCAGATACCAGAAACGGTCTCAACTTATAATAGGCTAATATAATTTGACTTACTTTTGAAACTGCTTAAAAAGGAAGTTATGGTCCAGATCTTCTGATGGTATGTACATGTAGCCGGCGTTTACTGAAACAAAATAAAAGAATTTAAAGTACAAGTAAGTAGTTGTTAGAAAATACATTATTATCTTTATAGATTTATTCAGCACATCACAGCGTAGACAGAAGGAACCTAGTGAAATGAGATTCCATTCATCAATCTCCCAATTTTCAAGACATTGCGTGTTGAATGGTGGAACTAAATAGCCACGTTTTGTCTTCTTATCAAAGTGAGAAAATGAAAGTAATAAGAGAACTGGATTTACAGTCGCTGTGCCGCTGCACGTCGATTATATTTTTTATTTTTATGCATTTTCCGAAATTAAGTTTGTTATAAATCACTCCACTTTTGAAGGACATTGACTATTTTTAACATTTGTACAAAAAAAATAAAAGAAAGAGAAAAATTAAAATAAATTGATCAAGCATTCTCACGAATGAAATTCTAACTATCATCACGTTAAATGAGATATATTTCATGTTTACCAACATGGCGTTGAAGCACAACATAAAATAAAAAAAGAATATAAACTTAAAAATTTAATCTAATAAAAATAAAATAAAATAAAACGGTTATTCCATTCAATTTATACGGAAACTCAT